>NW_020769317.1:25553872-25608923 GCF_900518735.1 Pseudonaja textilis
TCTTCTTCTTCTTCTTCTTCTTCTTCTTCTTCTTCTTCTTCTTCTTCCTCCTCCTCCTCCTCCTCCTCCTCCTCCTCTTCCTCTTCCTCTTCCTCCTCCTCCTCTTCTGCAAATGTTAAGATCTCATTTAGTTAGGGAGGGAAGGTGAAATAAGTGCCCTATGTCCTGTTAGAAAATTCTTCAAGTACTGGGATTGTTGACACAACATCCTTTCAAAAAAAAAAAAAAACATACAAGTTAACTTTTCATCCATTAACTATACAAGAGGCAGGGTGAGGAGCAACGTTCAGCCTTCTTGATCTCTCTTAACTCATCAAACAGCTGTCGAGCAGAACTTAACATTTGAAAGCTCTCTAGACACGGCATTTAAAATTAGAATGGAAAGGTCCTATCAAGTAAGAGTGAGCCTCATCAGTTCCAGAAGGAGAATCGGGCAATATATTAGACCATCCAGTCTCATTTGTTTGGCTTTTAAAATAATTTATATATTTGTAAATCCTGGCTGTTTACATTGTTTTAACAATTATGAATTTTAATAACCTTCTTTTAAGAATTATTATTCAGTAATACTACCTTCTCTGTGTTGATCTGTTTATTGCATGGAGTAGAACTTTGATAGCTCTAGACCAGGGTGTCAAACTCACAGTCCATGGGCCGGATGTGTCATGTGCTGGCCATGCCCACACCTGGTTTAGCAAAGAGGGAAAAAAATTGTGATATCTCACATGATGATGTGTGTTTGACACCCCTGTTCTAGATAGTGAGATGGGCAGCATATGAGTTTAATAAATGAAACAAATTCCTTCCTCTTCCCTCCCTTTCCTTGCTTTCTTTTTTCTCTCTTCTCTCTCCTTCCATCCTCCCTCCCCCTCTCTCTCTCCCTCCCCCCAAATAAATAAATAAATAATCATACCACATGACTGTCCTGCAGATGGTAATACATGGTCGAATATTCAAGGATTGAAGAAGAAAACATCAGAGCTTGTATTGAGTATATTATTTTATTTTAGCATTAAGCATTCAGTTTGTAAGGTCTTTCTTTCTGATTTATGTCAGGTTTTATTCTTTAAAAAACTGAACATTTTACTCTCTGATTTCAATTTTTGTCCATTCTTGTTAAGTTATTCCTTTTTTGGGAAAAAAAAGATGGGTGAAAAAAGAAAGAAAAAAGATACAAAAATATATTGTGTACAAAGTAATATTGGGCATTTAGGTATATCAGAAATTATACCTAATTTCAAACTAAATAATTCAACTGATCTTTCTTGGGTTTTTTCCTTAAAAATGTTTTGCATCTCATCCAAGAAGCTTCTTCAATTCAATTTTTCAATGGAAGGATGTATGTTCCTTAGCAGTAATCTGGTTGCTAATACACTGAAGATCCATCATTTGCTCTCTGAGAGTCATTGAAACCACTTGGGGGTTATCTCAAGATAAACCTCAACTACCACCAAGTAGCTTCAACAGTATAAATCCTTCCATCTCCATCATACAGCCAGAAGTGAAGAAGCTCCTTGGATGAGAACTGCAATGGTTTCAGGGGGAAAAAACCAAGAAAGTCAAGTTGCCTTTTGAAAAGCATTTTTGGGACAACCATGACCTGGATGACTGAGAATCTCCATAAACATAAACCATTCAACTTTGAGTACCCAAAGTCTTTCAGCTGTACCAATAGAATAGTAGTTCATAGCCAGTTTGGTTTAGTGTTAAGGCACCAGACTAGAAAACAGGAGAATACAAATTCAAATCTCAGTTTAGCCATAAGAATCAGCTTGGATGACTTGGGCCACTCACTCACTCTCAGCCCAACCTACTATAGAGGATTGTTGTTGTGAGGAAAATAGGAGGAGGAAGGTTTGTTGGATATGTTTGCCTCCTTGTGTTATTTGTAAAAATAATAACAGTGGTGTACAAATAAATAAACAAACAAAATGAAAAATTCTCTATAATCTGAAACTGGCTTTGTCCAGACTAATGCTCTCTCTTCCTGTCAAGCCCCAGAGACAAAAAAAGCAAAAGCTACAAGAACAGCACCTTGGAAACTGTAAGAGGAATTTCTCACTTTTATTTATACTGAATTAATTAGAACAGAGTCTTTTTTTAAAATGCCTTGAAATGTATCTCTCCGTACCTTGGTTACATTGCAATTTATGAGGTATGCTGTCAACTGACTTGCCCACCAACTCTTGATTATTAGTGTCTACAACAATCTCCTACATCAACATTGAATAATTACCTTGTTTTCAACCCTTTCAATCCCCTCATGCACTATGAATCCATAATTCTTCATAGATTACAAAACATTGATAAATAATTCAAGGGTAAATCCACACACGTAAATAACAAGCACATTTATAAGTCTATGTTTAAAACTGTGTGAAAATCAAATCAAAATGGAAGTCCTCTGAAGTCATCTGAAGATTGAATCATTGCAACTGTCATGGTTATGAGGAATTCTCCCAACCAATTCAAGACTGAGCACCTTGTTTTCCTCAAAAATCAGGCTTACTGGATAGATACAGATAATCAGAGTTGGAAGGGACTTTGTAGGCCATCTAGTCCAACCCCCTGCCCAAGTGGGAGACCCCACACCATTTCTGACAAATGGCAGTCCAATCTCTTCTTGAAGGTCTCAACTGATGGTGCTCCCACAACTTCCAAGGGCAAGCTGTTCCATTGGTTGATTGTTCTCACTGTCAGAAAGTTTCTCCTTGTTTCCAGGTTAAATCTCTCCTTGTTCAGTTTCCATCTCCATTATTCCTTGTCTGGCCTACAGGAGCTTTAGAAAATAGTTTGACTGCTTCCTCCCTGTGGCAGCCCCTCAAATATTGGAAGACCGCTATCATGTCTCCCCTGGTCCTTCTCTTTCCTAGACTAGCCAAGCCCAGTTCCTACAACCGTTCATTGTATGTTTTAGCCTCCATTCCCCTAATCACCCTGGTTGCTCTTCTCTGTACTCTGTATGATGTATATGATACATCATATCAGCATGGTCAAAGGTGAAACCAATACTGAACAATTCCCGCATTTTTGGTATAATTAAAGAATAGGTATTGCCATCCCCCTGGTGTCACGTTTCCAACCATGCAGGTGAGGAACTTCTCAGTACTTCCTCCTGTTGTTACTAAGGCATGCTGATTTGGCTTTGATTCTCAGGAGCTGTATTGTTGTCAGATCTGGCACATTGGAGGAAAACATTCTACATTCTATAAGTCCTCCTCCCCTCCAATATGTATGGCAACTAAGAAACGAAGCAAGAAAAATATAGCTTCAGCTAGAGTCGTTTTTGAGAGTTGACAGCAACGACTAATTTTTTGTTGTTAGTTTCATTACCCACCCAGGCATCTTCCTCAGTCAGAGCAAAGCAGTAGGTAGAGTGTCATTGGAACATACCACACACTCCTACCGCATCTCAGACAACTTCAGACAACTCTACCTGGATGATTGAGAATCTTCATAAATAAAAATGGAATAACAATTGAAGAAGCCCATAAA
The DNA here is from genome assembly GCF_900518735.1 of Pseudonaja textilis. The sequence goes on from NW_020769317.1 coordinate 25,557,368, forward strand.
CCAGAGGCACATGAAAGGGGGAAGGGCAGGTGGAGGACAACTCATAAAGACAGCTGTGTGCTGTCAGCTCCTACCCTATTATGTGTGTTATACCATCATAACAGACAAATGCATGAAATGGGATACATTCAAAATATTGATGTCCAACAGATGCGGAAAAAGATATTTTTGTTGGTGTTTTCATACCTTAAGATCACTGGAGCTCTACTTAATTATTTATTTATTTGGCTACTAATGTTGAATATTCTAGCTCCTTATTCTAACATGCCAGAGAATAACTGATATTCACCCTACTGACAAACTTTAATTGTCTATAAAAGTTTGGTGGGGGTTTCTAAATAACTAAAATAGCTTTCAGTAATGCTAATACCTTCATCTGCGATCCAAAAAAAAAGGTTGTAAAGATCACTTAACAACTGTCTCATTTAGCAACAAAAATTTGGGGCTCAATTGTGGTCATAAATTGAAGACTACCTGCATAGACAATTGTCTTGATGATCAGGTACCAAGGCAGTGATCAAATGAATGAAGCTTGAGCCCATATCAAGAAAGAGATTTTGGAAAATTACTTAGACAGCACTCTACATCTTTTGCAGAACTGTGCATTGTATTGTACAAAGGAATAAACACACATACAGTGTGCTACAAATATAATTGTTTCTAGTTATTTTTAATGCATTAATTTCAAGCCAGATATTTAGGAACAGAGATCTGAGTTGTGTATACAATAATCTGTCAGTCTAACAGCTGTCTGTAGAATCATTTTGCAAGCCTTTCCAAATCATGACTAGAAAAAGAGTTAGCCTGTAGCACTGCATTGCAGTAAAGTAATATTCATAAGCCTGTATAAAACAAAAATGCGAAATTTAATAAAGTTTTAAGCAAAGCATTATTCATCATCACTTAAGTTAAAATTCATAGCAAGAACTTTGGAAAAGGGATTTATAATAATATTCTCCCATAGTTGCCCAAATAGATATTCTTAAAAATAATTTCCATTGCTGAAATATGCATATTATATTATTTAAGATGAAGACCCTCTAGGTTAGGAAAGCTCTTCTTCTTCTTCTTCTTCTTCTTTTTGTAACCTCATGGAATCTGATTCTTCGTCAGGCAAATAAGAATAATCTACATAAATCTACTGCTGCAGAATTTCAGTCATGTTGTTCTGCTTTAGCTTTCCTTTTTGATTAGTATCAGAGACACTATCTGAATGAAACCCAGAGCATGAGAGGAAAGCAGAGGAAGTATCAAGGTAAGACAAGACTCTGCATGGGCTTACACCATTGACACATAGTTAAGATGGCAGATACTGGGAAATCTTACCAGAGTCTGGCAAGGATTGGACTTAAAGATAGCACAGGTCTGAACAGCACAAGAACAGTCCATGGAGGTTCTCAGTCTTCCAGGTCCTGATTGTTCCAAAGGTACTTTTTAAAGAGGCAAATTGACTTTCTTGTTTTTCTTTGAAGACATTTTGCTCAGTGGTGGGATTCAAAAATTTTTGCAACCAGTTCTGTGGACGTGGCTTGGTGGGCATGGCAGGGGAAGGATACTGCAAAACTGCCATTCACACCTCCCCCCACTAATCTTCTTTCCACCTCCATTCTTCTGTGCAGGGCAACAAAAGAAGACCTAGCCAATCAGCTGGGACTCGGGAGGCAGAGAATAGATGGGGGCAGGGGCAGTCAGAGGTGGTATTTGCCAGTTCTCCAAACTACTCAAAATTTCTGCTATCGGTTCTCCAGAACTGGTCAGAACCTGCTGAATACCATTTCTGGTTTCGCTTCTCATCCAAGAAGCTTCTTCACCTCTGACTGGATGGATTGAGGAATGGAAGGATTTATACCCCTTGCAGACATCTGGTCATTTGCATTCTTTTAGCAGCTGGTTAAGGTCACCTGGAGGTTTATCTGTGTCATCAGGATCATCTGAGTGCCCCTGATGACCCAGAGCCATGTACAGATCTGTACACTGGGGAAAGAAAAAACTATCACTTCATAAACATGTGGCAAACATAGGAGAACAAACACATCAGGACTAGATTCAACAGTACATCTGCATTTAAAAGGCAAAGGCCATTCTTTTGAAGACAGCAAAGTCCACATTTTGGAAATAAAGGACTCCTGGTTAGAAAAGGGGGTCAGAGAGGCCATCTATGTCAAAATTGAACAGCCCTCTCTAAACAGAGGGGGAGGGATATGACTTTATCTATCTCCAATCTAAAACACAGTCCTTTCAACAGTTCCAAGAAGGTTCCACAGCCATTTGCATCACTCAAGTGACTCTGAAGACACAGATAAAACTCCAGGTAACTTTAATGACCAGTAAACAAATGCAAATGACCAGCTATTTGCAAGGAGTATAAATCCTTCCAGTCCCCAATCTATCCAGTCAGAGCTGAAGAAACTTTTTGGATGAGAAGCTAAATGTCTTCAAAGAAAAACCAGAAAGTCCAGTTGCCTCTTGAAAAAAGCACCTTTGGATAGCACAAGAACAGGCACTGAGAACCAGATCTATTGAAGCAGAGGTCTACTAAGCTTAATAGAGCTCAAAATGGAGTCTGTGAAAGAGGCCTCAGAGACAACCCAATACATAGCAGCAAGGTGTAAGATACATGCAGCAACAGTGTACACTGAACGGCAAAATCAAGCAGCTGGTATTGTGTACTGAAACATCTGCACAGTGTATGAGCTAGACCCTTCCAAGTCCAGATAGGAGATCCCACAGAAGATTGTGAAGAATAAGAAAGCCAACATCTAGACAGGTGATAGGCAGGTATAAACTAATCTACAGACTGATGACGATTGCTGTAGCAATGCCAAGAGACAGCAACATCAAGAAGTATAAGAAGCTGGAAGGCCTGAAGGAGGAACTAGAGAGTGTGTGGAAAGTAAAGGCCAAAGTTGTCCCAGTAATGGTAGGAGCACTTGGGGCACTGACTCACTCCTAGGCTGGAAGAGTGGCTCCAAGAGATCCTAGGAATGACATCAAAGCTCTCTGTCCAGAAGAGTACAGCAGTAGGAACAGCTAAGATACTGAACAGAACCTTCAAATCCCCATTCCCTCCCCACCCCACTAAACTGCTTTCCAGCTCGTTCTCCTGTGTAGTGCAACAAAGAAGACCCAGCCGATCAGCTGGGGGTGAGGCCAGTCAGAGGTAATATTTGCTGGTTCTCGGAACTACTCAAAATTTCTGCTACTGGTTCTTCAGAACTGGTCAGAACCAGCTGAACAACACCTCTGCTTTCAACTCTGTTAATCTGTAAAGGAAGACACATTACCACCCATAGAGATGAGTACGAGAATTTTTCTTACACGGCCCCCTGTCTCTTCCCTTTTCTCCCCCTCCCCCCTCCACCTACCTGGTCACAGATGCAGGCTGGCTAAGTTAGTTAAATTAATTTGGCTAAGTGAAATAAATTATCAGTTTAGATGAGTTTCTACTTCCAAATATCCCAGCCTTTTGAAATTTGCCCTAAACTGTACCACTTTAATCAAGCCAAATTCTACTTGCCAGCTATATTTGGCAGTTCACTAAAATACCACAGTGGACCGATTAGCAAACATATTGAAAAAGCTGGAAAGTGCCAGGTAGAAAACTTCTTCCTGCTGGCCTGCTACCAAACCAGCTGCTTCGTTCCACTCCCCAAAATAACTCTCTCTCTCTTAATCCCCGCTACAGGAACCAAACTGAAAAGATCTTCAGCGTAATGCATTAGGACAAGGGGTCCACAAACTTGGCAACTTTTCTGGGAGTTGAAGTCCACAAGTCTTAAAGTTGACAAATTTGGAGGGGTGGGCTTCAAAAATTTTAGCAAGGAGTTCTCTGCCTGGTTGCTAGGTGGGCATGGCCATTGTGGGCGTGGCCTAGTTGGCCTCCTGCACCACAGCAGGGGGTTTGCCATCCCTGGGCTTTCCTCAAACCTCCGGGAGAGCGAAAACGGCCACCCTGAGCTCCGGAGGCTCCCTGGAAGCTGGAAATGGACCCATTTCTAGCCTTCCTGAACTTCTGGGAGGCATGTTTTTTGCCCTCCCCAATTCTCCAGGTGGGCCCTGAACTTACCTGTATCCAAAACAGGCCATGTGGGGACTCCTGGGAGGGGAGGGGTGGGTGGGGCCAGCCAGGAGTGGGATTTGGGGTTTTTCCAAACTGCACAGAATCTTAACCAGGGGCTCTCCAGAACCCCTGCAAACCCCCAGCAGCCCACCCCTGATTAGGAGGTAGTTTTGACACATGCATTCAAAGGCAGCTGTTTTGGCCACCTGATCCTTAAGGTTCTTTGTGGTCTTCTCAGAATAACACAGAGCATTCCAACTGGCTAAAAACAATACCCTGAAGGGTTCGTGACAGGTGGAACACAGCAGGCACAGAGAAGATTACAGCAGATTGTCCATCTGCCTCAGGCAGCAGATCTTCTTACGTCCCTCTTCTCAGTATTAGTCACCTCAACTTACCAATACTTATTTATTTAATTAATTACTTTTTATATAGCTGCCAAAAAAGCCAACACAGTTCTAGGCTGCATTAGCAGAGGGATAGAATCAAGATCCCGTGAAGTATTAATATCACTTTATAATGCCTGAATAAGGCCACACTTGGAATATTGCATCCAGTTTTTATATCACCGTGTTATAAAAAAAAAAAAAGACATCGAGACTCTAGAAAGAGCTCAAAGAAAAACAATAAAGCTTATTAGGTGGCTGAAGGCTGAAACATTTGTAGAACTTTGCAGGAATTGGATATGTCTAGTTTAATGCAAAGAAGCATTAAGGGTGATGTGATAACAGTGTTCAAATATATAAGGGGCTGCCACAAAGAAGTGGGGGTGGGTGGGTTCAACCTATTCACCAAAGCACCTGAGGGCAGAAACAATGGGTGGAAACAATGGGTGGAAACAATGGGTGGAAACTTATCAAGGAGAGAAGCAACTTAGAACTATGGAGAAATTTCCTGGCAGTTAGGATAATTAATCATTGGAACCACTTGCCTCTAGAAGTTGCAAGTGTTCCAGCATAGGAGGTTTTTAAAAAGAGATTGCACAATCATTTGTCTGAAATTGAGCAGGGGAACAACTAGAAAGCCTCCAAGCACCCTTCCAACTCTGCTATTCTATTATGTTCGCTATTGAAGTGTCTCTGAGCAGTTTCAACAGCTTCAATAGTCTTGGTTTTAGTGGATTAAACACTGCAATTGATTATGCACATAGCAATATTAAGCAAGCCAATTACTTCCCTAACATATTGAAGGCATGCATAAACTTTCTGCATAAACTTTCCCATTATTTTCAATTATTGAGGGTTACACTCACTAAGGCATTGATTACTTATTTATTTCTGAAGGACTTTTACCACTAATTATATGCTGCAGTTTAGTTAATATTGAATAATTGAGTGTTTTATCATTGTGCTGAAGGTTTTACATTGTCTGTTCCACTTTTTGTATAAGCTCTTGTGTTATGCATAAAAATCAGGATACCAATAAGAGAGAAAAGCTTGTCTTGTCTGAATATGTCTTTGCAGGTAAGCTTTAATACACACAAGGAGACTTATGGCTGTACTACTATGTGGATACAATCATGGTATAGTTTAATCACTAGATCATGTTTGTACCTAATTGTTTGTTGTCACTGCTGTATCTTTAATGAAAAGAGATAATATTCACAAAATGCCCCACAAAAGCACATGACTTAATTATACATAGCACAGGTTGGCCTAGTTTGGAAAGACTTTATCAGTGAATGTACATTTGAATGTGTTGCATTTATGTTTTACTGACAAAAAAGAAAAGAAAAAAGGTGACTAGTATAGATCTAGTTCAAGCTATTTAACTCTGATCAGCTGGCCATACCCTTTCTGAGATTCGAACCCGGGGTATTTGCGTATTAGGTAGATGTATTAACCTCTAAGCCACGGGCTCTCCTTGTTTTAGACTGGTCTCACCAGAAAAAAACACTTAATCTCTCCCCTGGTACAGCCAACAATGAAGTAAAAGGTTTGGGAAGCACTGTTATAATGTATGAATGAAAATGGGTAAGGTAGAAGCCAATAACCCTCAGCTAGAGGGTTGTTATGCAACCATATCTCAACACCCTTAAGAGAAAGTCAGGTCTCTTTATAACTTGGGAAGATGAATTTAAAAAACCTACAAGTCCTTAGTATTATTAGCGTATAATATTGTGGTTACAGTAACCAGAAGACCACAATGCTTATTGCAGAGAAGTAGTTTGGCTTGCCAAGGTACCAGTCCTGTTATAGGATGCCCCAAGGTAGCTTCACACCAGAAAGAAAGATGAGCAGCCTTTCCTGCAAGCGTCACCCTAGGCTCCCTCCCTTCCCAGACCTGCCTTGTAGGTGGGCAATGCAACAAGGAAGGCTCAGAGATGCCGGGAATCTGACTGCCTGCACTGAACACCAACTCATCTCCCCACCATAGTGGAACCTATCTATCTACTTGCATAGGACGTGCTTTTGAACTGTTCGGTAGACAGAAGCTGAGGTGAGTAATAGGAGCTCACCCTGTTACTCAGTGCTTGTGCTCCAATTGTCAGAGCAGAGACCGTCCCCAGCGTCATTAAGCCATTGTGCTGCTGAGCCCCTCAGCCCACATATTAAACTCTAGGCTATATTTAAGCTCTCACATCTATTCCCTAAAATGAGTAATTAACCAGTTATAGAAGTAGCTATGTCTGGATAGAAGTAATGCAATTAACATAGTAATACTATAGCAACTAAGACTATATTTGGTCTTATATTTGGATTTTATCATCAAGCAGAATTCCTGGGTTTATTTGGACCTGGAAATCTACTTGATGTCTCCAAAAGTGAGTTGTAATTCATTTTCATATTATGCCAGGAACAAAACCTAGGTCACATAAGTTGTACCATGGAGTATGTAGACAAATCCACATACATGGACTTTAATATTCTCAGAATATTCAATATGGAAACTGCCTGTAATGCACTGTTTAATTTTCCATATACAGGTCTGAGACCATGAGCAGATGATAATGTTGCTTTGCAGAAGCTAAACAGATCTGGATTTCAACAATATTCAAAATTAAGAACAATAATATCGATAGCACTTAGACCTACATACTGCTTCACAGTGCTAAGTGGTTTACAGAGTGAGCATATCGCCTCCAACAGTTTGGGTCCTCATTTTACTGACTTTGGAAGGATAGAAGGCTGAGACAAGCTTGAGCTCATGAGAGTCGAACTGCCGGCAGTGAGCAGAATTAGCCTGTGATACTGCATTCAAGCCACTGCACCACCATGGCTCTTTCCTGCATTTCACCTTGAGTTTCACAGTGGAAGATAATAATAGATACAGAAAAAGTGCCCTCTTAACTTAAAATGATTATGAAGAGGAGAACCAGAATATTTACTGTTTGATCTGCTTTACAAATGAAATTAAGTTTTATATATAAAAATGAAACAGTTAAATGTTTAAATTGATAACAGCAAGCTTTTGAAAGTGGATTTTCAAATGCTGCTGCTAAAAATCTCTATCTCCCTCTCTCATCCCTTCGTACAATTGAATGATCTTGGTATATCTCAGGGGGAACCTGACATTTTGCTGTTGTTTCATCATATTAAATCTACTGAGCCACACACAGGATGAAGATAAACAAAAGTCAGCTCACCTCTGGATGGATATATATATATTTCTGAAATCTGCATTTAGCCACTTTTAAAAACATCAGATTATGTGGATTTATAGACGGAAAGAAACCTAGCACAATCTACATCACGTATGCCTATCTGATGTGATCTTTCTATGTGTAAAAATCAAAATGTTAATTCAAAAGTTTTCTGTTGCAGAATGTCAAATAACTTCCACCATAAGCATTTAATAGGAACAGTTAGTTGGAACAGAACAATTAAAGCTTTGGTTTCATTGTATGAGCTAGTATGCAATTGCATATATATCCTATGTATATTTTAAACTATACCGAGATTTGTGCTATACTGAGATTTATTGCTGGAATATAGTGGGAGCTTCAAATTAAAATCTTCCATTGACTACAAACAGTGGTGGGATTCAAATAATTTAACCACTGGTTCTCTGCCCTCATGATTTCTTCCAACAACCAGTTCACCAAACTGCTCAGAAAGTTAACAATCGGTTCTCCCAAAGTGGTGCGAACTGGCTGAATCCCACCACTGACTACAAATCTCTCAATCTACCTGGAAGAATTATTATAAGAATGAAATGGGAGTTCAGGAACAGTATATTGTAGCTTGACCTCCTGGCCACCAACTGAAACAACCAAGTGGTTTATTTATTTATTTAACCACATTTATAGATCACTGCAATCTCAAAGAGTTCTCCATGGTTTGCAACATAAAATATATAGTAAAATATATACAAGTATTTAAAAACACCCAAATTAAAAGTTTACAAACCAATTAACAAACATAAGAAAGAAATTAAATAGCAAAGCCAAACCATAACCCAACCAAGATGCTATCATGGTCCAATGCCCTTCAGAAACCCTGGTTTTAAGCCTCAGTTGCTACCTTTAGTCTCTAATGGTCTGGGTCCTTGGTACCTAAGAGAACAGGTTACTCTCTAGGTGGGCATTTGCTTTCATGACATGAAATTTGCTTTCACTTGATCCATCATGGAAGAATGGGTGAGCCTATTCTCCAAAGCACCTGAAGGCAGGACAAGAAGCAATAGATAGAAACTAACCAAGGAAAGACCCAATCTAGAATGAAGAAGAAATTTCCCGGCAGTGGGAACATTTAATCAGTGGAACAAATTGTCTCCAGAAGTTGTGGATGTTCCAACACTGGAAGTTTTTAAGAAGAGATTGGACAACCATTTGTCTGAAATGATGTAGGATGTTGTGGCCCGCTGGTGGCTGACGGAGTTGGCAGCAGAGTTGGACAGTAGTGAGGAGGTTGGGGAAGAACCTGGGCTAGTCTTAGAAGCTGAGGAGGGTTCAGACAAGGGCTCCGCATTGGAGGCGGGGATGGGGTCATGGCAGGCTGGCAGTCATCACCTGCCTTCAGACTCAGACAGCAGTGAGGCAGGGGAGTGTCTGGAACTGGTTCCCAGCCTGCACATGTGCAGGGCTACCAGAAGGCAAGAACAATGCAGGGTCAACTCAGGAGTAAGGCAGAGATTATTGGCCCCTCCCATAGGACATAAAAGAGGAGAGAACGGGACATGAGCTTTTGCAGGAAGCAATTAGTTCATCTGGTCGATTCAAGATTTGAAAAGTTCTGTTTGATTCTGTGCCAAGTTTAGCCTTGTCCTGCATTTGGCAATTAGTTCTCTGGCAGCATTCCAAGTGCGATAAGGTGGGTACTTATAAATATTCCCCTGAGAGACTGTTTGTGAAGCCTTGCAGGCTATGAATGAACGTAATTCACAGCCGTGGAAATAAAAGAGGTTTTGTCAGGAATAAGATTGTGTTTTATACTTTGTAAGGAAGCCTAGGTCACAACATAGGGTTTTCTGCTTGGACTAGATAAACCTCCAGGGTCCCTTCCAACTAGGGGTGGGCTGCTGGGGGTTCGCAGGGATTCAGGAAATCTTCTAGCTAAGATTTTGCACAGTTCAAAGAACTCCAAAATCCCAATCCTGGCTAGCTCCACCCACCATGCCCTGCCCCTCCCCACTCAGCCATTTTCGATGCAAGTAAGTGCAGGGTATATGTGGAGGTTTGGGGAGGGTGGAAGCTCTGGAAGGCTGGAAATGGGCCCATTTCCAGCCTCCAGAGGGCCTCCGCAGCCTGGGAAGACCATTTTCGCCCTCCTGGAGGCTCAAGGAAAGCCTTCGGAGCCTGGGGAGGGCAAAAATGATCCCCCACACCATGTTGCAGAAGGCTGAAGAGGCCACGCCCACCATGGCCACACCCACCCAGCAACTGGGAAGAGAACCCATTGCTAAAATTTTACCCTGCTTCCAACCCTGTTATTGTGTTCTGTTATTCAGTCATTTCATTTAAGTATTGGAATAGCAAACCAGAGAAGGAGAGAGAGAGAGACATGCACACAACTATTTTTTCTGCCTTTATCTCAGTACTCTACAAAAGACAACAGTCCAGATTTATGATGAATACCGGAAAATGGTAGACAAACAGAACAAGTGTATAGCAGAGGGGGGAAAATAAAAGCATTTTGGAAACGGCATGATTATTCTTAATTGGATGCATTCTGATTCAGTCCTGGGTGTGTAAGAAATTGAACTATTTTTTTTTTCAATTTAAAAGAGTTAAAATCAATCTTTGGAACCTAGCCCTCTTGGGAGCTTCTGAACATTTTAAGAAATTTACATCCCATTTCTCTTTTTGTTTTCATTCTTTTATTTTTCTTACTCTCGCCTCTGTCTTCCCTTTCCTTTTGATTCATCTTGACACATTCCAAATCAGCAGTCCACGGAAGAAGTTAAAGACAGAAAGACAGTTCATGAAGGTGGATGAAGCCAGGCAATCCATGTGCTGAAAAAGACAACCAAAGCAAGAAATTCACATTATGCTGCCCTTTTCCTAAAAAATTGGATTAATTGATGTATAGACTTCCACTGCGTGACAAGTTCATTCAAATGATGCTCTGTCTTAATTCTTGAATGAAAACAGAAATACCCAGGGATGCTTTAGTTCATATCTCTTTATTAGCTCTGCCACATATATTGATCCATATTTTCTTTCTTTCCCCCATCTGTCTGTGCCTTTCCACCTCCTCTTTAGTCTCTCCATAGAACAGGGGCAGCCTTTTCATTTTATAGCTTATTAATAAGCCTAAGAGTTCCTGACTAAATTAAATCTAGATTCTGCCAATGTCCTTTGGGGTTGCATTTGTTTGTTTGTTTTCAAAATGAGCTCTTTTTATGGAGAAAGGGAGGGAGAAGAGGAGGGAAAGCAGCTGTCAATTAAGTTTTAGAACTCAGTGCTGGCAGAGACATTAATTTTTTTTGCCGGCTCTGCAGTCAGGACTGTCTTCAAAGTAGCTCAAGGTCAAATTGCATCAGTCTTCCTCAAATAAACAATGCATCTTCTCAAAGTATACTGACAGGAAACCAATAATGTTCAACTGAAGGGATCAGGGCATGTGCAAATTTCAGGAGCGCATGTGCTTCTGGGTCTGGGCTTTAAGTTAGGCCCCGCTCCCCCCCCCCTTTTTTTTCTTTTTTCTTTTTTTTTTGCCTTCATAGCCTTAGAGAAGTGATACTAATGCATCAAGGATAACTTAGCAGAGATGGCATGGCTACTTCCAGAACAGACTTTGAAGCTCAGTTTTGCCTTCCGATGAGGGAACAGGATTGTGCGGGAGTTGACAATGATGATGACAGAATGGATGGACAAGAGGTTTTAGTCAGGGAAAAAAACTTTTATCAGGCCCTTTGTCTTCTGCTAGAAGAGGGGTGTCAAACTCAATTTCATTGAGGGCAGCATCAGGGTTGTGCTTGACCTCAGGGGGCTGGGGGGGGCATGGCCAGGGTGGGCGTGGCCAGCTCAATGTCACTCATGTTGGGGGTGTCTGGGGTGGCCCGAGCGCTCTGCCAACGAAAATGGGGTCCTGAGCCTCCTGCAGCCCTCTGCAAAAATGGAGCTTCATTTTCACTGGCAGAGGCACCATAGACTTGTCCTTTGCTGTTTCCAGAGTAGCCCTGCAGGCCAGGTCTAAGCACCCTGTGGGCTGGATTCAGCCCTCAGGCCTTGAGTTTGACACCGCTGGGCTAGAAAGTAAGCTGAAGAGGGATAGGAGAGGAAGAGAAGAAGTGGGCCTTGCTGATTAGTGACCCATCCATGAGAACAGGTTTCCATGCATTGTGTTTACTTTTAGCATGCAGACTCATCTAAATTCAATAGATACAGAACAGAACAGAACAATAGAGTTGGGAGGGACCTTACAGGACTTCTAGTCCATTCATGTGCAGAGTTTTGCAGCATTAATTCAGCGCCCCCAAAATAAAAATAAACAGATGGCTGATGCTTCATTTAACATCTTCATAAACATAAGTAGATTTTACAAACCAGCTGTAGATTTCTCCAACATGGAGCTGTTGAAAGAAATATCCTTCAGGGTTCAGTTCTAAGTGGGGAAAAAGACACTGGAAACACAGAGGCTGCTTGGAAGGTTTAATGGTGGACCACGGGACCACATGGCCTGGAGCTTCAGAGAAGGGTTATCACATGCTTCAAGGTGAGAAGAGATCAAGAAAAAAGGGACTGATATGCTGAAAGTGTCCGCGTTTTATACCCTCTGTTGGGATTTGAATTGGAGCTTGTATTCTAATTGGTTGTCAGATTCCCAGGGGCAACTCTGTAGGCTGTCCTGAGTTCCAGGCTTGGTCTAGCCTTGCTGGGTGATTATGCCCTTAAAAGGGCTTTTGGCAATTGCTATAGCTTTACCTGGAGTTCCTTGTTATGTAAAGTATTCTGGTCCAGGCCTTAATGGTCCACCCCTTAACAAAGGTGGGGGTGATATTCTGCTTCTGGGGTGAGTTTCTGCTTCTGAGTTTCTACTCTTTTTAGAGGAAATATTCTGCCTTTTTAATATTTCCTAGGTTATTTCAATTTCCTAGGAGAGGGGTGGATGCTGACTTCCAACAGAGTAAACTCAGTCACAGCTACTCTTTGGCACAAATGCAGGGAGAAAATGAGACACTCTTCGCTTCAGTATTTCGTAACACAAAAGCTTATTGTTTATTCCTTCCTTCGCAAGGAGTCTGTGATAATAGCTAAGCAAACAAAATAAAGTTGGATCTAACCCGAGTTTCCTGGGATTCGATATGTATAATGATTTCCCCCCATTACCCTTCATTACCCCTGATTACCCTTATTACCCATGATTACCGTTTTTAATGATAATTATTTGTATGAACTCAATCACATGAATCGTGGTTAATGCATAGAGTTTTACCTCACAGCATTTTACATAGACCGCACATATAATTATGATATAGGGTTTATTCTGATGAAGAGGAATGCCATCCTTCAGGTCGCTGTGGCTTCGATGCAAATGCATGTGTTGCGTAGTCGTGACACTCAGGCAGAAGTAGACACGTTACAAGTTCAGAGCTTCAGCAGCAACTCAGCAGCTCAGAAACAAACATTAGTTTCACTTTAGTTCAGCAGGCAGGCATTATACACAGCAGAGGAGAGAAGCAGTTTCATTTTCAATAGACAGACTCAGAGCTCAACATAGCTGCAGAGCTGCAGAACTTAATATAGAGCCATGCCTAGGGTACTTTTAGTTTCAGTTTCCAGCCTAGGCTACTTCTAGTTTCAGTTTCCAAAACAGTCCTCATTGGCTGACTTAGTTGCTATGCCTATTCATTGGCTGACCTTGTTACCATGCTCTGTTCCAGGTCATGAATATACTCTGACAAGTCATATGCCCACATCCTCTCTGGATCCCTAGCCTGAACTTAAAAGAAGCTCCCTTACACTCTTTATGACATAATTACATAAGAATTTTTATTGCATACAGGAATGAAACTTCACTGAGCGGTTTATTATCAGTTCTCAGTATGAGAATGCTGTTTCCTCTTAATATCTACTGCAACTTAAATCCAGCAATTTTCTCCAACTTTTTATGCCTTGATGAACACCTTGCACATTAGTGACAGTCCTGCTCTAAGAAAATCCAGCTCTCTATCTGTTGTTTTTATGGGTAACTTTTTTTTAACGTACCTATCTCTTATGTACCACATTCCTAAATGTCCATATTTGGGGACACATACACATTGCTTCTATTAGTTTGTGAGCCAAGAACCAATAACATAAAATTGCAACCTTTGGCTCTAAATCAGGGGTGTCAAACCTACGGCATCACGTTGTCATCATGTGACATATCCCAACTTTTTCCCACTTCACTAAACCAGGGGTGGGCATTGCCAAGGTGTGACGCACCCGGCCTGCAGTCCACAAGTTTGACACCCCTACTCTAAATTAAATCCATGCCAGTTTCTTTCTTCACGCTCATTTTTTTACACTCTGAATTGATTTGGGAGCAACTAATAGGCCTGGCAACAGGAATCCAGCATGAGAGGCCTACTGTTTTGTTTAAAGATAAATCCTCATTTCCAGTATCCTGTTTTCCAAAGGAGCTAATCATTTAATATTTGGAAAAGAGACATCTTCTAGCAGTTCATACCAGAGGTGGTATTCAGGCAGTTCTGGAGAACCGGTAGCGGAAATTTTGAGTAGTTCAGAGAACCAGCAAATACCATCTCTGACTGGCCTTGCCCCCATCTATTTTCTGCCTCCCAAGTCCCAGATGGTTGGCTGGACCTTCTTTGGTTGCCCTGCACAGGAGAACGGAGCCGGAAAGCAGGTTAGTGGGGTGGGGAGGGAGTGGAGATTTTATACTATCCTTCCACCAGGAGTGAGGAGGGAATGGAGATTTTGCGGTATCCTTCCCCTGCCATGCCCACCAAGCCAAGCCACACCCACAGAACCGATAGTAAAAAAAAAGTTGAATACCACCACTGGTTCATACCTGCACTTAAATTGCCACACAGAAATGGCTAGGTCCCATACAGTGAATGTAAATAGTGCTGAGCTAAATATAGGTAGTCCTCAACTTACAGCCACAATTGAGCCCAAAATTTATGTTGCTAAGCGAGTCATGTGTTAAGTGAAATTTTGCACCATTTTACAACCATCATGAAAATGAGTTGGTTGCCAACTATCTGAATTTAATCATGTGACACAATGAGGACGTGGCAATGGTTGTAAGTCTGAAAAATGGTCATAAGCCACTTTTTTTCAGTAAAGTTGTAACTTTGAACAGGCACTAAATGAACTGTTGTAAGTCAAGGATTACTTGTATTTCTTCCATATGAGAGAAATACACCCCGCTTCCTCTGGTCCTTAGATATGTAGTGGCCCACCAGCTGCCAGCAAAGCTGGCAGCAGAATTGGATGAGAGGGAGGTTGGAGAGGAACTTGAGCCAGTTCTGGAGTCTGGGGAAGGCTCTGATAAAGGCTCCACACCCATTTGCATCACACAAGTGACCCTGATGACACAAATAATAAAACCTCCAGGTGGCCTTAATGATCAGCTAAAAGAATGCAAATGACCAGTTATCTGCAAGGAATATAAATCCTTCCGTCCCTCACCATCCAGTCAGAGCTGCAGAAGCTTCTTGGATAAGAAGTGAAACATCTTCAAAGAAAAAACAGAAAGTCAAGTTGCCTCTTGAAAACAAAAGCACCTTTGGGACCTTCCTCTACGCCAGAGATTTCCAAACTTGGCAACTTTAAGACTTGTGGACTTCAACTCTCAGAATGGCTGGAGAATTCTGGGAGTTGAAGTCCACAAGTCTTAAAGTTGCCAAGTTTGGGGACTCCTGCTCTTTGCTTTCCAGCTTTGGAAAAGTAGATTGTTCTTGTTTCCCTAATGATTAGATTTTTCAGATTGAGAGGCTGGGTGAGATGCTGCTGCTTGCACGTCTGAGGACACATTAAATTGCAACGCATAATGGGAGGTATGAGAGAGAAGCATGGAACTATGTAGAGCAATTTAGATTGAATTAGAGAGTAAATTAAGTTGTAATTGGCTCCCATTATGATTATAAAACAGTATCAAGTTATTCCAAGTTACAATTTACATCCTGATTATTCCAACGGTTTACAAATGGATGGTGAACAAATGCTGCCAAATCTCCTAATATGTAAATCTCACAGGGAATGAACCCAAACCCAAATTTGCCCTTAAATGCTTTCACAACTTAAGACAATTTGATCTTTCTGACAACATCTGGGGAAGGAAAGTGAGTATTAGCACTGAAAGCCAAATCTGGCTTAGGTTCTGCCCTCAGTTTACCTTCCAAATAAGAAATTGAGTCGGAAGACCATGTAAAAGCAGTTTATTAGGGTGACCTAATAAAGTGGGATCTCTCTATGAAAAAAAAGGAGAGTGAACCTCGAGCCCCATGTTACATTCCTTTTTATAGTTAACACAATAAAGAAAATGCAAGAGGAAAGATAATTGGACAGGATAAAAGTAGCATTCACTTTGCATAGGAAACCAGTTACATGAAGTCAAGCATATTGCCTATTTACATCCCATAATATCACATGTTCATTCAAATGAAGCCTGATGTCTGAAAGGCCATAATTGTAAGGAAAAAGTTTGTTTAGAGTTCACTAAAGAAATAACCCAGATCCCAAGTTGTACTAAAAACCTTTTTTTAAATCTGGAGATAGTCTCCAGCTTATTGTTTTTATTTATTTAGTTAGTTTGTCAAGCATGTATGAGAAAAAAAGCATAAGTATGAACATAACATATAAGTATAAACAGGTATAAGTATATACATAATAAATGAGTATGAATAAATGGGAACAGTAGGACAAGGATGGCAGGCATGTTGATACGCTTATGCACATCCCCTTACAGACCTCTGTCTTAGGAATGGAGTGAGGTCCACGGTAGACAGTTTAAGGTTAAAGTTTTGGGGGTTTGAGGATGTAACAACAGAGTCAGGTAGTGAGTTCCAGCTTGTTTATCAGTTTAGGAATGTTAAAAGCAAATAAAACTGAACATCATTTAAAAGAGAGAAAATAAATCAAATTAAAATTAAAAGTAACTATGTTAATTAACAAATTGCAAAACCCATGTCCCTCTGCACTCTAGCTCCACTTTATTTTCCATTCCTCTCCTTATTAGCTTTCACTTTTCCTAAGTATCACTGAACCTTTTTTTTAAAAAAAAAATCTGTTTGAGCTCCATGCACAAATGCTGCATTTGCATACAGCAAGCAAACTCATCCAGGGAGCAAATTCTTGACATCTTAATCTCTGGTGCACTTTGTAATGTAATCATGATTTGAGGTTTACTATGTCACTGCAACTAGAAAGAGCTGGGATTTAATAGCCTGGTTTGTGCTGTTGGAAGAATTATCCTTCTGGGTTCAGTTCCAAGTGGGGAAAAAAACACTGGGAACATGGAAGCTGTTTGGAAAGATGGTTTAATGGCGGAAGGACTACATGGCTTGGAGCTCCAAAGTGAAAAGGACGTGCTTCAAGATGTTGGGTGAAGTAAAAGAAGGAAAAAAAGGGCAAGATGCTGAGAGTGCAATTGTTTTATACCTTCTTTTGGGCTTCAAATTTGAACTTGTATTTGTATTTGAACTAGTTGTCAGACTCCCATGGGCCCATGCAGGGCAACTCTGCAGGCTGTCCTGAGTCCAAGGCTTGGTTGAGCTTTGCTGGATGATGATGTAATGAAAAGGCTTTGGGCAATTCCTATTACAACTCTACCTGGAGTAGATCTTTGTTATGTAAAATAGATTGACCTAGGCCAGAGCAATGATCCATTAGCAAAGGTGGGGGGTGAGCTTCTGCTTCTGAGGTAAGTTTCTGCTTCTGAGTTTCTACTCTTTTTAGGGGAAACATTCTGCCTTTTTAATATTTCCTAGGATAACTCATTTTTCTAGGAGAGGGGTGGGTGCCAACTTCCTACAGTGCAAAACACAGATGGCAGAGATAAGCACCAGATAAGACTGTGGTATGCATACTTGTTAGCCAAGAGTTTTGGTTTAATATATCATGTGAACAAAAACTATACAGAATCCTGATTATAGAGCATTTTTCCAGACACAGAGAATTGTCTCAGTGGGAGAATCTAAATCATTTCAAAAGCTGATTTTGAATGCAAGGAAGTTGATTAGAATTCAGACAAAGAAGAAACAAGATTCTTGTCTTCATCCTTACCTATTTTCCTCCTAGGCAACAATAGGATTTGGAATAATTAAAGGGTGTTTTCTGAAGCCTTTCCACCAGATAAGAAAGGAGAACGATGCAGTCAAAATGATACACATCTCACTGATTTCAAAGACTATGTCAAATCTTTCCCAGTGAAATTAGAGAGATTTTTCTAGTGGGAAAGCCACTTAAAATATTCAGGTAATGATGGCTTCTATCAACACAAAAGCTTTAAACTACGGATGAATAGAGAGAGTGTTCAACATATAATAGTTCATTTAGTGACCATTCAAAGTTACAACACTGAAAAAGGGGACTTGTTTCCATTTTTC
Source organism: Pseudonaja textilis (assembly GCF_900518735.1). Next base: position 25,575,369 of record NW_020769317.1, read on the forward strand.
ACACTTATGACTGTTGTAGCATCCCTGTGGTCATGTGATCAAAATTCAGATGCTTGGCAACTGACTCACATGTATGATGGTTGCCGTTTCCAAGGATCACTTCTTATGACTTCCTGACCATCAAAGTCAATAGGGAAGTCAGATTCACTTAACAGCCATGTTACTAACTTAACGATTGCAGCGATTCACTTAACAACTGTGGCATGAAAGGGGCAAAATTCACTTAGCAATTGTCTCACTTAGCAAAAGACGTTGTGGGCTGAATTGTGGTCTTAAGTCAAGGACTACCTGTAAGCTTTTTATGGCTGATGCTCCTCTTTTGGTCTTTGCATGACATGCTGGGTTTATCCCTGACTATTAATCAGTACATTGCAAAACATGGAAAAGGCGTGCTTCATAAAGCATGTTGGTTCAAGCATAGTACGTTGCCTTGAAGGGCTACAGACAGGGGTGGGCAACTGGATGTTAATTTTACATCTGGTTCTCCAAACCAATAGTTGCAATGACTGGTTGGCCCCACCCACCCTGCCCGTCCCTTCCAGGAGTCTCCATATGGCCATTTTGGATCCCAGATAAGTGCAGGGCCTGCGCAGAGGCTCAGGGAGGGTGAAAACTGGTCTCCCGGAGTGTCTGGAAGACCAGAAACGGGCCCATATCCAGCCTCTGGAGAGCCTCTGGAGCCCGGGAGATGCCATTTTTGCCCTACCAGAGGCTCAAGGAAAGCCTCCGGAGCCCAGGGAGGGTGAAAATCCACCCCCTGTGGTACAGGAGGCCAACTAGGCCATGCCCACCATGGCCAAGCCCATCCAGTAACCGGGCAGAGGACCGGTTGCTAAATTTTTTGAAGCCCACCCTTGGCTACAGAGTGTGTGTTTTCCAAAATGTTCACCCCAGTAGCTTTGAAGGACAACTGCCCCCACGGCATGTATCTGCTCTGCCACTTCACTTCACTTCTCAGTCGATCTCAAGGTAGTTGTTGTCTGTCCATGCATACCTGATTTTTAATCTTCATAGCATACTATTGTTGGAAGAAATATCTATCTGGTTCAGTTCCAAGCTGGGAGTAAGACCCTGGAAACATGGAGGCTGATTGGGAAGATGGTTTAATGATGAAGCAGAACCACATGGGTAGTTCTGGTGCAGCTGACCACATGGAGTTGAGAGCAAGGGCCTTTCTCTTGGGCTTTGAACTTGAACTTCCTGTTCCTGTGGATTCTATTGGCTGTTGTAGGAGTCATAGCTGGCTCTGTAAGTTGTCTGAGCTAAGTTTGGTTGAAGTTTGAAGCTGATGCAATGAAGGGGCTTGTTGGGCAATTCCTATTGTGACTGAGGGCTAACCGTACTTTTGTTCAGACCTTGCTGCAGGGAATTTGTTTATGAGTAGAGCTAGCTATCTCTTTATCTCTTAAGTGCTAACATCTACTGAAGACTATTAAGAAAGGTGGGGGCTATTAAGAGTGGGTCTGCTTCCTGCCTTTAACAAAAAAACATGTTTCTCCATTTCTCATCCAGGGAAATATAGTATTCTGCCTTTTTAATATTTCTCAAAATATTTCATTCTTCTAGGAGAGGGATGGGTGCTGACTTCTACACTACGTTGGGCAGAAAAAAATAATAATGTGTGGTTTAAAGGCAATCAGTTTCCATGGTTGAGGTTGACTTGTACCATAGCCTCCTCTGACTTATTTCCACACTCTTAACTACCACCCCCTATTGACCGCTGCTTTATTTGCTTCAGCACAACTCCTATTGTATTCTGATGTTGGCTACATGTAGGCCTGTTTGGCCAATTCATCATCTGGAGAACTGCTTTTTAAAATTAAAATGACACACGTGCATTATATTTTATGAAGGCATATTTGTGAAATGGGTTCGGAGAACAGATTCATTTTTATCTGTTAAAAGCCCAATCAATGAATAAATAGACAAGTTAAATCAGCTCCTCTGAAGGTTTTGTGAACATTTATCATACTATATCCTTTAGAACTTTTTTGCCTGCTATTTCAGGAACTATAATATAAAATTATGTTTCCTCAAGGCTTCATGAATAGTTCTTCCCAAGTATTTCATTTTATTCTCCTTTTTCTTCTGGTGTAGGAGGGTTTTCACTTTTGTTTCTTTTTTAAATTAATAAATATTTATACATGTTAAAATCGAGTGATCAATCCATATTCATAATTTTCACAATCATTTTGTAGAACGGAGCTAATATCCTAAGGACATTTTTGGAAAAAAAAAGTGGGGGGAAACATAGCCTGGATTTTTATATAAAACAGATCTTGCATTTTGATTTATGTTTTTAGAAGAAAACCTCTTCCTCCCAACTGGTGGAGTGGGAAGAGAATCAGGCTAGAATTCTTGAACCATAACTTCCATTCAAGTATGAAGAACATTAAATGGCTTTAATCCAGTCATTCTCATTCAAACTAGCCTACTTCATGAGGTGATGACAAGGATACAATAAAAACAGCTCCCCAGGCTTCCAGGCTTAAATTAAATCTCAAAGCAAGCTGTCAAGAGAGAATGTATCCTGTGGGGGTGTTTTTTTTTTTTCAGCTGGTGGCCCTATTAGAATCACTAAGGGGATATCCTCACCCTGAGAGACATTGAATAATTTCCCCCGTTGAATATAAGTTTAAAAAAATCATCCTCCCCAAATTCTCTGCCAATGAATTGGGTGAAAATTTGTGAAAGAGCAGCAATAATGAAAAATGTTATACAATGGATGGTTAGAAGGAACAGGATATATTTGGCAGGAGCTAACCAAAGAAGGATACCAGGCAAGCTTTTTGTTTTTGTGCTAAATTGTAGATGAAGAGAACTCTTTGGGATTTTTTGTTTTAAGAGAAAGAGGGGTTTCTAGAATGAGCCTCGGAAATATGAGGCAATGTCTTTGAATGCTAAAAGACAGATGATAGACAGATCTACATTAAGATGGTAGAAGAAGTACCCTATATGAAAATAGGTGCTGTTTGTCACCTTTGAAGCCCTTCATGGCTTGGGACCAGGTTATCTGATGGACCGTCTCTTGCCGGTCACATCTACCCGACCCATCAGAGTGGGGCAGAAGAGAAAGTTGTGGGTCCCATCCCCTAGGGAGATATACCTGATGGGACCTAGAAGAAGGGCCTTCTCTGTGGTGGCTCCCTCTCTCTGGAACATCATCTGCACAGAGGTTAGAATGGCCTCCTCTCTAATGCTCTTCCAGAAGGCACTGAAGACCTGGTTCTGGCAGTGGGTTTGGGGAACTCAGAAAAGATGGAGCCCATTAAATGGCTCATGTCAGGTGATTTTATGATATTAATTTATAATGAATTATATTAATTTTATTATTATATTAACAGTCTCTCAGATAACCTGGAGGGACCGTGAAGAGCTTTAAAGGTGACAACCAGCACCTGGTTTCATATAGGGTACTTCTTCTACCATCTTAATGTAGATCTGTCTATCATCTGTCCTTTAGCATTCAAAGACCTGGTTCTGCCAGTGGGCCTGGGGAACCCAGAGCGGGATGGAGCCCATTAATGGCTCGTGTGAAGTGCTGTCACCCGGGTGGGGGGCGTGGAATTATTTTATTATATTAATTTATTATATGACTCATTAAATTAAATTAAATTAACTATCTTCACCTAGGGCTGGAAAAATTCTTCCTTGAAAATAACTGGAGACCTTCTACCAGTTGTTATATACAACAAAAAACAACTGCAGGTATCCTGAATTTGCTTTGCTTTCCCCAAGCTAGAGAAAGACCAAGATAGCATCACTTTTTTTACAAACGCTATAGCTTTTTTCAGTCACTGCAAGGCTGCAAAGAATGTGATACTGTTGTTACTGGAGGAGGTGTGGGTTGCAATATTCAACATGTTTTCAAACATTTTTTGGTGTTCCTTTTTTTTAAAAATAAATATACCAAATATACCAACCGAGGTTTATTTAATCTGTTTTAGTGATTTACAAGTAAAAAACAAAATGTCATGCCAATTGAATTGGAAATATTGGGGAGCTCAGAATTGCAAACATTGGGTGGGGTTCACAAGATGAGCACAGTGTGCATTTTCCCTAAGTACAGGCAGTCCTCGACTTATGACTACATTTGAGCTCAAAATTTATGTCATTAAGTGAGACATTTCTGAAGTGACTTTTGCCCCATTTTATGACCTTTCTTGCCACAAATGTTAAGTGAATCGGTGCAGTTGTTACATTAGTAACACGGTTGTCAAGTGAATCTGACTTCCCCATTGACTTTCCTAATCAGAAGTTCACAAAAGGGGATCACAAGACCCCAAGACACCACAACAGTCATAAATATGCCAAGAATTTTGATCACATGGCCACCGGGATGCCACAATGTGAAAAATGGTCATAAGTCATTTTTCAGTGCCGTTGTAAGTTTACACGGTCACTAAATGAACTGTTGTAAGTTGAGGATTACCTGTATATAATTATCTTTGAGAGTGGCTGAGGATATTGTCCATCTGCCAATTTTAAAATAAGATTTAAATGTCTAATCTGGAAATGCCTTCTCCATATAACTCAATAGAATGGCGGGGGGAACCATTTTGTCCTTTGTCTTAACCAGGGATGGGATTCAGCCGGTTCAGACTGGTTCAAGTGAACCGGTAGTTCTGGTGATCAGTTGGACCCATCCACCCACCCCTGCTCTGTTCTATCCTTTATTTCCTTGTTTTGAAGCCCAGCTGATTCACACAGCACAGGGGATCACCACGCCTCAGCTGTTTCACTCACCAGGTCTGCAGCTGAAGCTAAGTTTTAGATGAAAATGGCTATTTTTAAAACACTACACGCTCACCGAAGTGGTTGTTACACCGGTTAAATCCCACCACTAATTCTATCTTGATTCCAAGAAGAGAACTGTTACATCTTGAGACCTGAAAGGCACAGTAATGTCCAATGCTGCAGTTCCAGGAATGAATGACTTCCTGGAAGGGGTCAAGCTATTTTCTAAAGCACCTGTAGGCCAGACAAGGAACAATGGATGGAAACTGAACAAGGAGAGATTTAACCTGGAAATAATGAGAAACTTTCTGACAGTGAGAACAATCAACCAATGGAACAGAAGTTGCCTTCAGAAGTTGTGGGAGTGTCATCACTTGAGGCTTTCAAGAAGAGATTGGACATCCATTTGTCAGACATGGCGTTGGGTCTCCCGCTTGGATGTGGGGGTTGAATTACATGACCTACAAGGTCCCTTCCAACTCTGATTATCTATTATCTGTTAACTTGAACCCCTAGATAATGCCTATTCATCAGGAAGAGTGTTCAGAAACATTCATGCCTTGTAGGTCTCCATCAGTACTTTATACTCTAATAATATTCACCTGCATTCAGAAGTCTATAAATCAACCACAGGGAAAGGAAGAAGACTTACAAATGACACAACCAAGCCTTTGGGAGACGTTACATGGTTCAAGAGTCTTCTAATTAAAAACAAAGCTTACTTTATAAAGGGAAAGTTTATTCTCAAGATATCATAGCTGGGCATAGAACTCAAGGCATGAATCATATTCTTGTGTAAAAGATAGCTTTCTCTCACAGATGAATTGAGTTGATTCTCTCCTTGATATCAAGGAGACTTAAAACACAACTCTATGCTTGTGACTCAGAAATAAGCCTTTTTAAAAGTTAATGGGACTTTCTCCCATTATATATATCCTAAAATGTGCTTGGTTTGGCTAGGCCTTATAAAATATTGATACATCTACTAACGTTTGTATCTGGAAAAAAAATCAGAAAAATAAGCAGCATTTAAAATAGCAATGAAAGAAATTGTTTTTGCCAATTTCACAATTAGTTTAAACATTGATGATAAACTATAATAAGTTACATTCTGAAATGAACTGTATATTATTGCTTTGTTAGCTTTCTTCTTGACAACTGTGCATTTATGAAAAGGTAGGAACCCGAAACAGCTTTTAAAATAACAGGATCCTGCAGATTGTTTTATGAGGAATGAAATGTACCTTCTTAAAATTCATGCATGAATACACACTCTAAATTTTGAAGTAAAACCATGGGACAAAAAGAATCATTGGAGATAAAACTGTAGATCTTTTTGTTCTTCCTACAGGTATTGTAATGACAAAGATGTCAAGAAGATTATGGATACATGAAATTGTGTAAAAAAAAAAGAAGAAGAAGCTGTGGAATAGTTTAACAAAGTTGATACCATGCTGTCTAGAACTATTCAAAGTTTTTATCTACAGTTATACTGTTAAATAACTTTCATGGAATCTGTCATTCTTGGTGAAGAAACTTTTCCTTGAGAAATTTGCCAAACTGTCTTTTGATACTAGGCTAGCCAAGATAGGTAGAATCATTTACACTGATAAACTGTAACTGATAAAAGAGAAGTTTTATAGCTCAGGGTTGAAGTGAGGCGTTCTTGGAGGTCCCTGGGCTTCTTTGTTTTCTTGTAGATGTTTTGTTACTCAAACTAAGTAACATACTTTTCCACACCCCTGCCTTACATACCTTACAAACAATCAGATTCTAATTAACATTTGATGACCAAACGGATCAGATCTGGAATTTTCTGGAGTCTTAAGGTAGAGAATGAACAAACATAAACATGTTTATTCAAATAAACATGTTTATTCATTCATGTCTTTTACATTGACACCAAGAAGTGCATTTTTTTTTCAAGCCAAGACATACCTCAATCAGTAAAGACACAATGTCATTCCTCCTATAATTTAATATCAAGAAAAGCATGATCTAGACACATGAAACCTCTTTGCAGCCTCTTGAATAAGAAAGCCAAACCTTGTTCAGCAAATCATTAATAAACTGCCCCTCTTAGCTTGAATCTTCTTCCATATATTGTTCCTTGTCTCCTTACTTCCAAGTAAGATTCCTTGTTCTGTGCAATAGACATTGTTGGACAGTTTTTGTCCAACTGACGCTGCTTAACATGCATTCTAGGTGCTTTTCACAGTGATACATTCACTTTGATATTCTGTCATGGATGATCTAGATCAGAGGTGGTATTCATCAGGTTCTGACTGGTTCTGTAGAACTGGTAGCAGACAGTTTGAGTGGTTCAGAGAACTGGCAAATACTACCTCTGATGGGAGATTTTACAGTATCCTCCTGCCACACCCACCAAGTCACACCCACAGAACTGGTAGTAAAAAAAATTGAATTCCACCACTGATCTAGATAATTTTTATCAATGTCTTTAAAGGAGTAGCTTCAGTCTAGTCTATATCAGTGTTTCTCACCCTTAGCTACTGTAAGACGTGGACTTCACAGCCCAGAATTTCCAAATCAGCCTGCTTGGGCATGTGATGGGCAGAGGAATTCTGGGATTTGTGATCCACACATCTTAAAGTATCTTAGGATGAGACACACTGATTTAAATGATATGAAATTTCACAATCTGGTTTATATGAGTAAAAAGTGACCTTGTATGGCTCCTTAAAAATCTCAACACCTTTATTATGATATAATCTTATAGAGTTCATACTTCCTTCATTTTATACTTTGAAGTGCTATCTTGAGTCAGATGTGTAGATGCACTGAGGGTGAAAATTACCTTTCTCACAATGATCAGTCACAAAACAATTGTTGGAAGTGACACAATAGTCTTATTACAAGTTTTTTTTTGTTTTGCTACAACAAAATAATAGGTCTACCTCTAGAAATAGTTTATAATTAAGTGTTTTAGCTGAATCCTAACTTGCGTTAATTAGTTTAGTTGTCTTTTTAAAATTATGGCATTCTCATACAGGTTTAACATAAATTGTTGTCAACAAACTTCCACTGGGAAATTTAGCAGGATAATTTTGCAGGCAAGCACTAAAATAGATACACTGCTAAAGTGGAACTTTTGACTATTAAAGTGGACCATTTCATCCTGAAGGACCTGGTGACATTCTGCCATTTGAATCATCTTTCAGACTATTTACAGAAAAGGGATGCATGCAGAGAATTATGGATTTTCATTGTATTAAATGATCAATGGTAAAATAAAGGCTCTAAACAAGAATAGTTCTTTGGCAGTGTGGAACATTTAAGTCTACGCTACATGAAATGCTTGACCATCTGGTACACTTGAACTGCACCTGCACCCTTTGCTGATGGGCATCTTGAAAAACAGCCCTGACAAAAAGGGTATGAACAATCTTTGTGGACCTGACAGAGTTCCCAGTCATGGCATTTGGAAGACTCTAATCTTTTATCAACAGTATAAAGTTCTGTTTTGTAAACAGAAGGTGAAGGCTGCTCCTTGATCTTTCTTTCTGGCATCTGGTACCCAGAAGAGCACAATTATTTACAGTAGATCTGTGTACTCACAGAAGCTGTATTTTTGGATGAGCAGAAATACAGCAACAAGAAAGGGAAGTTAATCTTCTGTTATCCAATGGGCTTTTCTTCTTTGAACACCATTTCCAGGGTGAGAAATAAACAGAGGAAAAGAATTCATCTCTCCATTCATCCCATTTCTTTCCTAAATTAGATAGATAGCTAGATAGATAGATAGATAGATAGATAGATAGATAGATAGATAGATAGATAGATTGAATTCTTTACTGGCCAAGTGTGGTTGGATACACAAGGAATTTGTCTTGGTGCAAATACTCTCAGTATACATAAAAGAAAAGATACATTCATCAAGAGGCAAGAATCATAAGGTAGAACACTTAGTGATAGTCATAGTGTACAATAAGCAATCAAATCATACTAGGAAACAGTCAATATAAATCGTAAGGATACAAGTGACAAAGTTACAGTCATACAGTCACAAGTGGGAGGGGATGAGTGATAAGGAGTGATGAGAAAATTAATAGTAATAGTAGTGCAGACTTTGTAAATAGTTGAACAGTGTTGAGGGAATTATTTGTTTAGCAGAGTGATGGCTTTGGGGAAAAAAAAACTGTTCTTGTGTCTAGTTGTTCTGGTGTGCAGTGCTCTATAGCATCATTTTGAGGGAAGGAGTTGAAACACTTTATGTCCGGGATGTGAGGGGTCTGTAAATATTAGCTGATTAATAAAGAGCAAGTAGAAGGTTGGTTTGGTGTACGGTTAAGGCATCTGTCTAGAGATTGGCAGAATGTGACCTGGGTGATCTTGGGCTCCTCCCTGTCTCAGCCCTAAGAAGAAGGCAATGGCGGACCACTTCGGAAACTTGTCAACCAAACTGCAGGGACTGGTACAGGCAATTTCTAAGAATCAGCCATGATTGAATGGAGGAAAAATAAAAGAGAAAGGTTGAATATGTTGTGAGGTAAATAGAGTTTGGATGGGGCTAGAATTTGCTGATAGATCTAAGTGAAGAAAAAAAACTGAGAATTCTTTTTTGGTTGCATGCTGATGTGTGTTATTAACTTTTGTTAGTGGGACAAAACTTGGAGGGTTGAAGAACATAGTGGACATTCAGATGGAATGGTGAAGGTCCCCCCCCCCCAAAATGGATTATTGATTAATTTGATTATTGCCATCAGGTCATTATTGACTCTTAGCAACCACCTAAAAAGATTTCTCTCAATGGCAATCTGTTCCTAACCTGGTTTTTCAGATGTCCAAATGGTGCACTCATTGCTAATTATAACTGAATTTATCTGTCTTGCTGGATCTCCTTTTCTTCTAACTTTTCCAGCATTAGAGCCTTTTCAGGAGAGCTAGATTTTCACATAATGTGTCTAAGGTAGGATCACTTGAATTTGGAGTGAAAAGTCTGGGTTGATTTTTTTTTTTTAGTGATCCACTTTTTTTTTTTTTCTTTTCTTGGCTGTCTAAGGTAGTTTCAGAAGTCTCTAAAACCAAAGTTCAGAAGCACCAATGCTCTTCCTATCTGGTGTCTTCAAAGTCCAATCTCCACTGTATTTTCCAATTTCATACTTTAAAAAAACCTGAATCTTAGTAGCAATTTTTAGTGGGATTCTGGCACTTACATCCAACTTGATGGCTGATATAAACTGACATAAACTTGTAGGTTTATAAAATTCCACACTACAAATTCTGCACTTATTTAAGTGTATATTGCTTCCTGAAGCTTGAATTGAGACAGCATTGGCTCAGCTGTACATTTAGAGGCACAGGGTTTTAATCTTACCCTGGACCCTAATACTTTTCCAGGCAAGATGGGGAACAAAAAAACCTTGCAATATTAAATTAAACGATAACAAATTGTGGAATTACAAGCAATAAAGGGAGGGACATTCATGTTTAAATATTGGAATTCCAAGACTGTCAAACAATCATTCTCAAAGATTTGACCCAGAAATAAACATCACTTTGCAGCATTCTTCAGTAGAGTGTAAGATCCCACCAAAACCTGGATTTTAGTGTAGCACTGAACCCTTAGAACTATCCATGGTACTGCAGTCCTAATCCAACTGTATGAACTTCCTGTTTCCGTAGGAGATTACTGTCAATGTAAGAGACTCTATAAGCCTATATGTGCACATTACAGACATTCCGAAATATTTTTATTGCTTGTGTATACTGCCTGAGGCCCAAATGTTGCAGCTAGCAAACAGACTCAGTCTTAATACTTCCTTAGTTTTAACAGCACAGAACTCACAAATAAAATGAGGATTGTTAGATGGTGCATGGCTAAATGCTAGAGTACATAATTTATGCAATCTTGAGCTCTGGGATTTGATTCTAATCCATTAATTGGTCTTAAAAGCACTCATTGTAAACTGATACTTATCCTGATACTTATCTGGCTTTACTTAAGGCTAAATAGTCAGTGTCTGAACTCTTACGGACTTCAGTAGGGTCTATCCCCCTACTAAAAAAAAAAGATAATTGCTATTATAGACTAATTATTTCCTACGGTAAGTAGAACACAAGAGTAGAACTCAAGGGAGAACTTCCTGTTTAAGTAATTGGTGAATATTGATGTTTTCATCTGGAAATTCAAGTCTTCAAATGTCCCAAATCCACCCACTCCAAAAACCAATGCATGATATTTTGTGATTCCTAGAATTGCAGTCTTTCTCTGGAGTTCTCTAGTACATGTACCCCACCACCACTTTAGCTATACTTATTTATAGTAAACTAATTGTCCTGGACTTCAGAGAGAATATATAAAGCTACTGATACTTTTCATGACAGTAGGAGATGGTTATTGTTGCCTAGATGTTTATAAGTTGTCCAATAAAGCACAGAGCCCACAAACCTTATAAAGAAATGAAATTATTTTCCTGATTGAATATCTTCAAAATCAATTTAGATGCTGTTGACGATTGTGAAGAATGCACTGTTTTGTGAAAGATACATTTGACTCCACATCAGATAGTTAAAATAGAAGTAAAGGAAATCCTATATTTGGTGTTACATATACTCCAATTAATTGTTCCCATTCTCCAGATAATGGTCTGCCTTCATTTATCCTTTTTTGCCATTTATCATAAACTATGCTTATGGAGAGAGAAGCTAACCAAATGAATAGACAAAGCATAACTACTTTTTCCATGCTTCATTCATGCACATATAGTGCTCTTATATGTCATGAGTTGGTGCTGCCTGATGCTGTACTTCAGCATTCATTGAAGTAGGCAGCACACATTTACCAAGCTGAGCAGCAAGAACAATGGCAAGAACACTTGAACACATATACCACTTCATAGTGCTTTACTGCATCTGTAAGCAATTTACAATGCCAGCGTATTGCCCCTAAACAATTTGGGCCCTTATTTTACCAGTCTCAGAAGGATGGAAGGCTGGGCTGAGTCAACCTTGAGCCCCATCAGGATCAAACTCCAGACTGTGGGCAAAGTTTGCCTGTGATACTGTATTCTAACCACTGCTCCAGGTAAGGGGCAGTGAGAAGGTAATAAGGACAAGGACTCTTTTGATAAACTAGGAATTGCAACTGTGCCAAGTATGAGCCTGAGACTGAATGAAAAAGTACAAGGCATTTTAAAGTGATGGTTATAGAAACCTTTTGGAACAGCTTGCTCCCTATGGGCAGATCTATTTTCTTTGCCTGAAATCAATTTTCTGAAAGATTTCATCCCTTACTTCTAGTTCTTGTCTTCTCTGGACGTACTCCAGATAATCGGTGGGGCATTTCAAACTTAACACACTAGTCCACAGCTTCTTCTTCATGCTTTAGAACAGGGGTATCAAACTCAATTTCATAGAGGATCACATCAGGGCTGTAGTTGACCTTGTGGGGGCCAGGGGGGCATGGCTGACTGGGTGGATGTGGCTGATTAGGTGGGTGTGGCCAGCTTGACACCACTCCCCAAACTGCTGGCATGTTTCCTCTTTGCATTGAGAAGACCAGGCCGAAGTAACGCTGGCCTAATTGTGTAGACTGGGCCGAAGCTATATTGGCCTGATCTTTCCTCTCTGCATTGGGTAGACTGGGCGAAAGCAATGTGAGTAGATCAGGCCAAAGTGATGTGGGTAGACCGGGACAGTCCTGAAGACTGGATCCAACCACATTGTGGGCCGAATGCAGCTCACGGGCTTTGAGTTTGATACCCCGCTTTAGAAGATGACAAATAGGTGCCGTCCAGATGTTATTAGTCAGATGGTCTCAGTTCTTTATATATAAATATAAATGATATGATCTACTGTGTTAGGATTTCATAATCTGATGGACAGAACTGAAAATCATTTGCAGCTGAAACGTACTTCCATTAGCAAAGAGCAAAAATTAAACAACAACCTTTAAAAGGACATCATTTTCACCTATTTTTACGAGTTGAATCAAATGTGCCTTGTAAAGAGGGCCGTTCTAGAGATTTAAATAAGGCCCTAAATATGAGTTAAAATATAATCCATTGGTAGCCTTTTAATTATAAAACAAGCGTATTATAAAGAATAAATTACTTCAATTTTTCTGTTGACATCTTCTTTTGACCCTGTCATATGTATGAAGCTTGTTATTAATTTGAAGGTCTAACATGAGAGCAATGTCTTTTCTCTCCACTTTGGGACTAATAAAATAAAATAACCTGTTCTATGATACCTATTAAAATTTCTGAAGTATGAATAGATAGCTGGGGTCTTTTTTCTATTATATAATAGCATGGGACTGACCTAAATATTAGTTTGTATTGAATCTAATAGTTCAAGAAACTTGATATATTCCAATCTGCTGCTTTCAGGGCCTGGACACTTTACTCTGGGGTCAAAGAATAATAATCATGTTCCATAAAATTATCCATTGGAGTTGGTTAATATTACACTTCCCATTGATCAAAAGCGGGGATTCAAAATAGACAAGTTATTGCTCTTGATTATGCTTTTATCTCACTATAATGAAAACCAGCTCACAATTTCTTTTGTGGGCTGCTGTTTCCTACAAAGTTGCCATTAATTGGGTCAGGTCAGCTGTCAGCCTTGTTCAGCATTCTTTATGCTTCCATTTCTTGGAAGACCTCCTCAATTATCCTGGTTTATGAACCACCATGATCTCCATGAGCCAAGGTTGAGCAATAATTTATTGCTTGCAAAATATTGATTGTTGCTGTACAATATGTATAATAATGGGGTGAGGGGGGTGCTAAACTTTTTAAAAAAGCAACTACTGATATTTTTACAGTGGTACTTGAACAGAGTTCTGTGGACTTTATCAAACCTCTTGTGTATTTCCATGTACCAACCTGACTCTCAATCCCATGCACCCCCTTGCTGCTTTCTCCCACCTGGCAGCCTGCTGTCTTGAACTTTCAGCTTCTTGATTGTCCCAAAGATGCTTCAGAATTGAAGAAGGTTATTGGATGAGAAGTGTAACATCTTCAAGGAAAAACAAACTCCAGTTGTGTATTGAAAATGTACCGTTGGGACAACCATGACCTGGATGACTGAAAATAGACAACTTCCTAGTTGTGTCATACCCCTGTTAGAATCTGACTCCGAGGGAGAGGAGGAACAGCCAACAGGGAGTGGGATTGTGACTCTGGAGGTTGCGGAGGAAACTGGGGAAGGGCACAGGCTGACTGGGCTTTCAGAGGAAGACCCAGGCCCATCCCCTCTTCATCCTAGGGCACACAGGGAGGAGCAGATAAGGGGCAAATGTGAATGGCATGGTCTATGGGGGAGGAAAGGGCCTTGATCCCCTTCATGGGCTGCAGCTATGAGGACTGTTTAAAAGGTCAAACTGCACATGGGCCAGTGCTGGAAGCAGAGCGTGAAAATATTTCTAGATTGTCAGTTCTTATCTGAGTTCTGATATCCTTCCCAGTATATGTATTTCGATATCTGTGAACATCTTCAAGCCCTTATCCTGCCTTGTCTCATTAATTGTTTCAGTGTGGTTTGTGTTGTTTTTTTCTATTTATAATTTATATGTATTTTTAGTTTGAACAGAAGTTCTTCCTTTTTGCAACTGTTTGTGGTGGAGTTTTTTCTCTAGTCAATGATAATTGGACCTTTGAAACCAAGTTGAAGGAATTAAAGGGACTTCACCTGTTTTTGTGACTTTGTTGCTTTTGTATCTCACCCTGGGTAATCACAAGTTGCTTCACCACTGACTTTCTCTCTGCAAGCTTCCCACAAGTAGAGTAAATGGAAAAGGTAGAAGGAGAGGGAGGGAAGGAGAGGGAGGAACAAAGGAAGGAGGGAAGAAAGGAGGGAAAGAATGAATGAATAAAGTAAGTAAGTTTTCTGATGTTCCCTGACAGCTTCCAACAGGGATACCCAATGGGGAAGCTATCAGGAAGTCAGAAGTCTCTCCTGCTCCCACTGGGTTTTTGTCCATTTGTGATCATTTTGTTAGTCTGTTTAAGTAAAGAAAACAATGACCCAACTGGGCATGGGTTATCAAGCACACTCGTATATTTTTCTATTTAATCCTTTTGTAAATCATCCTTTGTGGCATATGGGATTCCATGATGAAATCTAAATAGAAAAAAAAAATAGACCTAAGGCTTCAAATAGGTGTAACTCAGGGGGAGCAAAACCTGAGATTCCAGGAATGCTTGCTAACCTTATAAAAGCTTTGAAGACAGCTCCAAAGGCCTTCCAAAACTCATTCCCAATTACAATTTTCAATGTGAGGGATGAGGAAATTCATTGTACAAAGAGCTGTGGTGGTGCAATGGTTAGAATGCAGTATTGCAGGCTACTTCTGCTGCCTGCCGGCTGCCTGCAGTTTGACAGTTCAAATCTCACAGGGCTCAGGGCTGACTCAGCCTTCCATCCTTCCAAGGTTGGTAAAATGAGGACCCAGATTGTTGGGGGCAATATGCTGACATTGTAAATCACTTAGAGAGGGCTGTAAAGCACTGGGAAGTGGTATATAAGTTTAAGTGCTGTTGTTATTGTACATATAGCAATTATCAGAATCCAATTTAATTTCATGTGTAATTGTGTTTTAAATAGATATTTAATTTAGTTCTCCTGACTTCCCAAACATACTTCTCAATCGTAATGTATGCCATCAGCCAAAATAGAGCTGTGTATTCCTGATCTAACATCAGTCCTGAGGTTCCATCAAGATTGTTCCAATAAATCTACCTAGGGATATACAGTAACATGCTTTCTGAAGTTGGGGCAGGCTGTCCAGTCTCCCAACTCTTGTACCAACTAACAAATCTCAACTGCTATAATTGTTGTCAACCTTCAGCTTGGTCAAGTCTGATATTATTCAAGGACTTAAAATCTTCAGCCTTTGACTGCTTAACAAGCTTTCTGTAGTTCTTGGAGTTTCTAGCTCATCTTCTTGCCCCACACCTTCCGCAAACAGTTATCCCAATTTCCTGTGGAATAAGTTTCAGGAATTTTAAAAGCATGGCGTTCACATTGAGATTGAGATTGCAGTTTGGCTAAAAGCTGTGCATTTCTGAATTTCCCTTTCTGTAAAGCCTATTGTGAAGTTGGATAACTGGCAGCATATGCTCTTTTGTTTTGAACAAAGAAAAAAGTGCCTGTGAATGGATGTCAGAGCTAATGTCAGATGGATGATGATGGAGAACTTCTGAAGTGAAATATATCAGAGAATCATGACAGACACATAGCAAAGCCATAATGGGGCTTTGATTATATTCACCGAGCAGTTCTGACTCTGCAGAGGCTGCCCCTCCGAGTTCAACCTTCATACTACATTTTGAGCCATCCGTCATTCCGATTCCAATGCATTTCAAGCACAATAACGCAAGGGATAAGAACCTGATCCAAACTTCACTCAGGCAAGTTATTAAGATTTGCTGCATGATTAATCTGAAAGCAGAGGCAGGAAAAGGGACATCTGGCTGGGGATGGGTTACGTGTTTCACAGAAATCTGAGTCAGAAAGTTCATTGTCAGAGAATATTCTTCCTAAATGGAGGTGTTACTTTCAGCTGTTTAGAGGCAGAGGAAAGCAAAAAGAGAGAATCGGCTTCATAAGGCAACAACATTATTCATCGAGAGAGGTGGGAAGGGAACTGCTGCACAGAATCAGAATCACAAAATCAGTGGAATGACTTGCCTCTGGAAGTTGTGGGTGCTCCAACACTGGAGGTTTTTAAGAAGAGATGTGATGACCCAGGATGGGATACAAAAGAAATACAGTCACAGAAAACAGATGAAGGCCCTTTTATTCCTTCGCTTTGCTTCTAAGCTCCAAATATTCTTGACAAAAAAACTCCCACACAAACAGTTACAAGAAGAAGGAAAAAAGCAACACAAATCAGGCAAGATAAGGGCTGGAGGACATCCACAGATAACAGAGTGGTCAATGTCTGGAATACTCTACCTGACTCTGTGGTTTCTTCCCCAAGCCCCCAAAACTTTAACCTTAGACTGTCTACTATTGACCTCACCCCCTTCCTAAGAGGTCTGTAGGGGGTGTGCATAAGCGCACCAACATGCCTTCCATCCCTGTCCTATTGTTTCTTTTATTTTTCTTATATGTATGCCATTTCATGTATTCATAATTATGTATATACTTATACCTATTATCTTGTAAGCGATTGACAAATCAAAATAAATAAAAAATAAAATAAAATAAACACACTGGGAAGGATGCCAAACTCAGAGAGGAACCATAAACTAGAGACGTTTCCACACTTTGTTTCCAGCGTTTGTCCGCTGCAGCCCATGAAGAGGATCAAGGCCTTCTCCTCCTGAGTAGACCACATATCTCCCTTATCCTCTCCTCCCTGCGTGCTCTAGGATGGATAGGGGATGGGCCTGGGTCTTCCTCTTACTGTCCAGCCGGCCTCTGCCCTTCCCCAGCCTCCTCCACAACCTCTGGAGCCACACTTCCATTCCCTCAGAGTCAATCTCCACCAGAGGCATGAGAAGAGATGAGATAACCATTTGTCTGAAATGGTACAGGGTTTTACCAACCTTGGAAGGATGGAAAGCTAAGTCAACCTTGAGCCTGGTGAGATTCGAACTGCCAAATTGCAGTCAGCCAGCAATCCGCAGAAGTCTCCTGCAGTACTGCACTCTAACCACTGCACCACCTCAGCTCATGTGATCTTTTCAGGAAAAAGACTGGCTTGAGTTTATTGCTAGTGACCCCTTGAAAGGTTGATAAGGTTCCCACAGGTAAAGGTGCTTTCTTCTTGCACTTATTAAATGGTGAATGTGGGGGGGGTAAATGTTGTATTTTTCCTTCTACAGTGATCATTATACTAGACTGTAACCTCCTTGGCTTCCCCCTACTTCCACATAATTCCATCAGGAAAGAGATCCTCCCATTGGTATTTTTTTCAGGCTGGTAATATTTTTTTTAAGCCATTGGTGACCACCTTTAGTTCAACTTGCACAATAGGATGAGGGCCAAACAAAGAACTGAAATACTTACTAGAAAAACATGTTATCCAGAGAATCTTGGAACCATTAATACTAAAATCAGAATGGGTTTGTCTCACTGAGTTTCAAACATTCCAATCATTCAGAAATCTGAACCATCAGAACCTTGATCAAAGAGATGCTGATCAGTGATATCAAACAAATCTACTCATAAGCTCCTTTCTACATTATTCATAAATTTTCACAAGTCTTTAGAGGAGAGGAGTATATTGTACACAGGGTTGTATATGTGCCACATGATCCAGGAGTTGAATTCAACATTTTTTACTAGTGCTTCTGTGGGTGTGGCTTGGTGGCCAGGGCAGGGCAGGGCAGGGGAAGGATACTGCAAAATCCCCATTCCCTCCCCACCCCACTAACCTGCTTTCCAGCTCCGTTCTCCTGTGCAGGGCAACAAAAGAAGTCCTAGCCGATCAGCTGGGACTCAGGAGGCAGATAATAGATATTGGCAGGGCCAATCAGAGGAGGTATTTGCAGGTTCTCCTTAGGTAAGACTGCAGGGCAATTACACTGAATCCTGCAAAGTAGAAGTTGGTTATAGAAACTATACAGTATAATCATTGTTGCAGAATAATATACCCAATTCATTGGACAGGAAATTCATTAGAAGTTTGGTGGCTTTCTACTTAGGTGATAAACAGAAATCATGAGAGTGGTATATTGTCTTTTTAAACCTTTTTTATCAATTACATTATTTTACCAGTACAATCAATTGATTGAAGAAGGCTCAGTGATAAATTCCAGCAGTGTACTATATAATTGGTATAGAGATTTTTATGTGAGAATTAAGGTTTAGGATCCATTTTTTTAAAAAAGAAGTGTACCTATGTTATACATGTTATTGTCATGTTACATGGCCTGGTAGCACAGTGGTTAGAATGCATTACTGCAGGCTAATTCTGCTGTCTGCCAACTGCTAGCAGTTCAGCAATTCGCTTCTCACCAGCTCAAGGTTGACTCAGCCTCCCATCCTTCCGAGGTGGGTAAAATGAGGACCCAGAATGTGGGGGACAATAGGCTGACTCTGTAAACCCCTTAGAGAGGGCAGTAAAGCTCTGTGAAGCGGTATATAAATCTCACTGCTATTGCTATATTAAGTAAAGTTTATCCATGGAAATTCTCTAATCTCTTCTTTTTTTCAATGTTGAATTTTTTATGGCCCCATTTAACCAAAGAAAATATGTTATTTATAGCACAGGAAATGTAGAACTTCAGGTTTTATTATTCTCCATCTAACTTGTTAACTTGAGAATCCCAGAAAAGAGAGGAGAAGGAATGACGGGGAAGGAATCTAAACACTCATCATGTTTCTGTGAAAGTAAGACTTACCCCATAAGCTTGATTTTTACACATGCACCCAATATAAGCCCTACCTCTCCCCCCAAAATAAGCCCTAGTTAAGACCCTTCCCACTCCAGGGAGCACAGATAAAAATTAAGCTAAGGTGGGGATAGAGGGGTGGAGTATCCATACTACTTACCTTAGGACAGTTGCAGCCAGGCCTCGCACACACTGACACCTGCCTTGCAGGCCCATTTCTACTGCAGCTGGCAAGGTTTTCCTGAAGGCCTCTGCAGCCAATAACAGCACTCCAGATCAATCCTTAAAGGCCTTGCTGGCTACTGAAGAAGTTCCTGAAAGCCTCTGACAGCGAAAAGGAGGCCAGGAGCAAGGCATGCAAGTGAGGTGAGTCAGTGGACAACATCCCCCTGTCCCAAAATAAGGCCAGGTGTCTTTTTTGATGGCAAAAAGTATATATAAGACAGGGTCTTATTTGGGGGGAAGGAGAATGATGGTAGAACAGTTTCTTGGCCAACTTAAAGGAAACTTGACACCTGATAGAAGTCAGAATGTTATTGTAAATAGTTTTGCTGTATGTAGTAAAGATAAAGCATAAAAGACAACACTGCTTGGTTTCTCTGTGTTAATTGACATCTTTGTACTCCTGATAAGACATTTCAGTTCTAAAAGAACTGACACATACTGTGTCAGAAGAGAGGGAAGAAGAAGAGACAGCTACTATTGGCAAACTATTTTCATGTTGCTGCCAACCAAACCACATGAAGTCATCAAGATTGAAGCTTTACTTGTAGACAGTCTTGCCTTCCATTAATTGTGGTTGTATTTACCTGAAAGGCTATGTAAGGTCCCCCTAGTAACATATCTTAAAAAGAGAAGGTTTTATTATTTACCCTTATGATGTACAGTACAGATATTCCTCAACTGAATAGCTGCAATGGAACTGCAAATTTCCATGACTAAGCAACTTAAGTAAGTTTTACGCCATTCTATGACCTTCCTTGCCATGACTGTTGAGTGAATCACTACAGTTGTTAAGTTAATAACACAGTTGTTATCTGGCTTCCCCATTGATTTTGCTTGTCAGAAGGTCACCAAAGGTGATCCTGGACAACAGCTGTCATAAATATAAACCAGTTGCCAAGTATCCAATTTTGATCATGGGACCATAGGGATGCAATGGCCGTAAGCATGAAAAATAGTTGTACAGTAAGTCAACTTGTTCAGTGGCATTGTAACTTTGTATGGTCACTAAATGATGTCAGGGTTCTGGGAATTGCCCTAAATAAATCATGAGCCTCGAGCCAAGCTTCAAAAGAATCCAAAAGATTTATCAGGAGCAATATGTCGGCATTAACCTAAATGAAGCCAACTCTGGCAGATGTAAATCACAGTCACCTGTTACCCTGTTTCCTCCCTCCCCCCTGGGTGTTTCATACATCAGATTCTCCAATGAAACACATTCATGGGCTGGGTATCATCAATTATGTTCTCCAATGAAGGATTTCCACGAGCAGAAAATCCGGTAGCCTACCTACAATCTTTGTAAGATAAGTGTGGAATGTTCTGGTTTTAAACTGCTGTACTTCTCCTTCAGATTTCCCCCCACTTGTTTATGGCAACTCAAAAACAGGCATAGGAATGTTTTACGAGTTGACAAATGAATGGTTGTATCTGTATATTTAAATGCTATATCTGTTCACTGGCTTAATTGCTCTGGGTGGTGAATAAAATATAGTAAGAATAATCATAGATGCATAAATGCATTATTAAAACAAGAAATATTTTAATTGCCCTACTAAGATATTATAATTTTACTTCTATGATATTTTAATTTTTTTCAAAGGCATGGGTGAATAAGTATTGTTTTAGGGTTTAACTCTCTACTTAGTCTACAGCAGGGGTTGCCAACCAGGGATGCAAGACAATATTCCAAGGAGTGCAAAACGTTGGGTTTAGAAGTTTCAAAATTATAGTGTAGATGTATAATTATATGCATATAATTATTTATTTTTAAGGGGTGCGAGAATATATCAGAAGAGTTCTAGAAGTGTGGGGTATAGAAAAGGTTGGGAATCCCACACCCCTAGAACACTTCTGATATATTCTCGCACCCTTTAAAAGTAAATAGCTATATGCATATAATTTATACATATGCACTATAATTTTGAAACTTCTAAACCCAGCTTTTCACACCCCCTGGAATATCATTTCATACCCCAGGGGGTTGTGAGCATCCCCAGTTGGGAACCACTGATGTAGACTAAGACAAGGGCTAAAACAGTACTTACTCATCCATGCCTTTGAAAAAAATTAAAATATCACAGAAGTAAAATGTAGACTCTACATTAAAGAGAAGGCCTTATTTCAACTACACTTCCTTGACAAAAAGATGGCAAAAGTTCATTCTGTTTATTCTTTTTTTGCTACCCTTCTCCCCTCACCCCCATGGCTCATCTTAACTTTGAGTTAAAGTGTATTTTGGTGTAGTTTAATCCATCATCATTATTACCCCACAAAAGAAAACTGCCATTCTATGCTTGAGTGAAATATTGGCTAACCTGAGGGGACCAGTGCAGGAATTTCCTACTTCGTTTTGATTTCTTTGTAAAGATTGTGTTTCCTGGGAACTCTGAGAGGCCTTAGTAAAATGTCACTTTGTATAAAAAAGTAAAGAATACAAGAAAACGGAAGCAGGGTCTACAGAATAGTAAGAAGGCTCTCTCATTGTCCAAATCAATCCTGAATTATGACAGATCCCCCTTTGATGCCACAGAGTGAAACAAATGTCCACATCAAGCAGCAATGAGCACTTAGTTCTGAATGGCTTATGCTCTATTTACTAGAGGTTTCTAAAGGGCAAAAATCTGAAAAGCCACGATGTAAGTTGAGGATATGTGGAATGAGCTGAACTTGACTTCTTCCAAACTGAGCATTCAGAGCAGATTTGGATAAAATCCAACGAAGCTGACCTGAAGTAGCATTATTTATGAGAGTCTAAGACAATGTGTCTTTTACTGAACTTAAGAGGGACTTTACTGGAGTCGGGATATGACCTTCCCTGTTACATGTCGATGAATTCTAATCAAAGTTGGAAGAAGTGACAACAGTAAAAAAAGAAAAAGAAATTGCTAACATTATTTTCCTGAATATCCATATTTCATGGAATTCACAATGCAGTGTACCTACTCCATCAATCAACAGCTCAAATGGATTGCACTCAAGCTTACAAAATAACTGCTGTCTGGCAGGAAACATTTTATTTATGAAGATCTCTGCTTCATTGCTGAAATGTGAACAGATTAGGTTGTATGTGTTGATGGGAAATAACTGCCAATATTGATAGCACTGTTCCGATATCTAAAAGGCTGCCCAGAGAAAAGGGGACCAATTTATTCTCCAAAGCATCTGAAGGCAGGACAAGAAGCAATGGATGGAAGCTAATCAAGAAGAGAACCAACCTAGAAATAAGGAGAAATTTCCTGACAGAACATTCAACCAGCAGAACTGCTTGCTAAAGGCTTTTAAGAAGAGATTGGACAACCATTTGTCTGAAATGGTTTAGGGTTTCCTGCTTAAGCAGTGGGTTGGACTAGAAGACCTCCAAAGTACCTTCCAACTCTGTCATTCTGTTATCTGTTATATCTGTTATAATCCAATGCCCATTGTCCCATATTGGTGCTTGTTTGTTCATTTGTTTCTTTGTTTGTTCATTTGCTATTTTCATTAATTGTACAAGGCCAGCCTTCTCCACTGCAAGTTATGGTGTTGCCCTTGACCAGCGATCTGAAGCTTCAGTTCACTGCCTAATGAGATACAGTGATGATGGCTACATCATACTCAACTGGCATTTCTTCACTGGCTTCTGATGAGCTGTCTAGTCTAACTGTAAGTGCCAGATTTTCCTATGAAATCTTTGTGAGCCAGTCTGCAACTAATTAGACATTAAAAACTCTACCATGGTGCTATATCATTAATCAATCTGTAAGTGAGAAAGAGTAGCAATAGCATTTAGACTTATATACCGCTTCACAGTGCTTTACAGTCCTCTCTAAGTGCTTTACAGAGTCAGCCTATTGTCCCCAGACCATCTGGGTCCTCATTTTACCCGCCTCGGAAAGATGGAAAGCCGAGTCAAGCTTGAGCCTGGTTTGTTGATCTGCAGAAACTAATAGGTTTGGACTATGGAATGTACTGAGGGAAGATAGATTAATGAAAGAGATAAAAGTAGTAGGTGGAATGGAAGCAAAGCACATGTAAAAATAAATTGGGTCTTTATCAGAATGGCCCAGCAAGGGGAAAAATATGTGATATTTCCTTGATTGTTAATATATTTATGCCTTAAAATGTAGGGCTGGCCTGCATAACATATCAAATGCATGGTCAAATGCAGCTCAACGGGCAGGTTTGTACAGACCAGGGGTGTCAAACTCAAGGCCCATAGGCCGGATCCAGCCCACCGGATGCTTAAATCTGGCTCATGGGGCCAATCTGGAAATAGCAAAGGACCAGCCCATGGTGCCTCTGCTGGCAAAAATGGGGTGCAGGGGGGACTGCACATGGGCCCCTTTGCCCCATTTTCAGCCTGGACATTTTCAGCCTGGATGGCCTCCTGCAACACTCTGCTGGCCAAAATGCCACACACACACACACACACACCATGCCAGCCTGCAGAGGAGAACTACATTGTTGATCTGGTACTCAAAGAAATCCAGTTTGATGTCCTTGGTATAGACATCTGGCATTTTTTTTAAAAAGAAACAAATCCAGTTGCCAAACATTACCACTGCCAGGAAGAATCTGCTGCCACCATCTAGTTATTTTGCAAACACACTGCCTCCAACGACCTCAGGCCTCATGAATGCTGCCAGATCCATCACTGTTACACACCGTTAGTAACAGCTGATCACCATACCAGCTATTCTTTTTTTTGTGGCTTGCAGTTATATTTAAAGTCTCAATATGATCTCTTTCCTACTGCGAGTTGTACAGGCCTGGTGTAACCAATGCTTATGGTAACACTAGCATAATGTATGGGAATAAAACACTGCATGTGGTTTTGTATCCAGATGATGTAATATAGTTGGTTCAAAAATCTAAATGCTTAACACTGAATGTTAAATCAAATGTATAATCCAACGAGAAAGATGGATCTGAACATTAATGTATTGAAGAGCAATATAATTGTGTTTCCAAGCAAAAACAAAGTGAAAGATTGCAAGTTATACGTTAATGACTAAAAACTAGAGCCAATAAATGATACATGTTCCTTAGTAGAGTATTTTCAGCTAGAAAAATGAATACAGAAATTTAAGGACATGGGAATCCTGAGAGAAAGGCAGTGGGTAGAACCCAGTCTGTAAAATAATGTTTGCGTTATGGGTGCTTTAAATAAGAGCAAATGTTTGTGTGTAATAATGTACTTCTGATGATGTTACTATATGGAAGTGAAAGTTGGATATATACAGAAAAACATAAAATTAACCATGGGGGGGAGTTACTTAAGAAGAGTGTTTAGTAAAATAAGGAGAAATTGGTTCTTTCTGGGGAAAAGGATTGCTGAATGAAATTGGAATGAATACAAAAAGAAGAGACATCGCCAATGGATTTGGAGCCCCTGGCTATGGTTAGGAGGAGAGTGAATACTTTTTGAGCCTGCCTTATCTTATATTTTCTGGTAAAATACATGGGAAAATCCCATTTGTGGAAAATGCACTAAGGGTTAGGGTTAGGTCTCAATTAATTCAGAGAGAAAAATGGACATCATAAGTGGTTTTGGAGCCCAGGGTATGGTTAGGAACATCCATAATTTTCCAGAATGCCTTATGTATATATGTATATATATATCCCCTGGCAAAATGCATGAGAAAAATCTCATTTGCGTAAAATCCACTTAGGGTTAGGGTTAGGTCTCCATGAATTCAGGGAGTAAAATGGACATCACCAATAGATTTGGAGCCCATGGGTATGATTAGGAGGCTGCATTCTTTTCAATCCTACCTTTTGTATATTTCCTGGCTAAATACATGGGAAAATCCCATTTGCAGAAAATCTATTTAAGGATTAGGCTTAGGTCTCCGTAGAGCAAAATGGACATCACCAATGGATTTGGAGCCCCTGGGTTAGGAACATCCATAATTTTTCAGAATACCTTATGTATATATATTTCCAGGCAAAATACATGAGAAAATCTGACTTGTGTAAAAGCCATTTAGGGTTCGGGTTAAAGTCTCCATGAATTCAGAGAGCAAAATGGATTGCCAATGGATTTGGAACCCCTGGGTATGATTAGGAGGGTGCATACTTTTCTATCCTGCCTTTTGTATATTTCCTGGCTAAACACATGGGAAAATCCCATTTGCATAAAATCCACAGGGTTATAGGGTTAGGTCTCCATGAATTCGGACAGTAAAATGGACATTGCCAATGGATTCAGAGCCCATGGGTACGATTAGGAGGGTGCATACTTTTCGATCCTGCCCTTTGTATATTTCCGACATAAATACATGGGAAAATCCCATTTGCAGAAAATCCACTTAAGGGTTAGGCTTAGGTCTCCATGAATTCATAGAGCAAGATGGACTATGAAAGAGGAATGCTGAGATAGTTTGGTTATAGAGAATATGCAAGAAGATATTGAATTGTAGAACAAATATATTAAGGGAGGTAGTCCTCCACTTTTGACCACAATTGAGCCCAAAATGTTTGTTGCTAAGTGAGACAGTTGTTAAGTGAATTTTGTCCCATCTTATGACCTTTTTGCAACAGTCGTTAAGTAAATCACTGATGCTGTTAAGTTAGTAACACAGTTGTTCAGTGAATCTAGCTTCCCCATTGACTTTGTTTGTCAAAAGGTCACCAAAGGGGATACATGATCCCAGTAACTGGAGACCATCATAAATATGAGTCCATTGCCAAGCTTCCAAATGGTGATAACGTGACTATGGGAGTTCCATAATGGTCGGAAAGGTCAAAAGTCACTTTTTTCAATGCCTTTATAAAGTTGAAGAGTCACCTAATGAACTATTGTAAGTGAGCACGACCTGTATTGAGATAAGAAGACTGAAAAGGTAATGTCCGGATCGAGTTGATGAAATTTTTAAAAGGAAAAAGGTGAGAAATTAAGGAAAGAAGGCAGAGAAGTATGAGATGGTTTGCAAAGATTAACAAGAATGAAGAAATATAGAAAAGATTGTTGGTGTAAGCTGAAGTTCTTTTTTTCTTCCTCCCTTCCTCTTTCTTTCTTTTCCTTATTCTTTCTCTTCTCTCTTTCTTTTCTTTCTCTCTCTTTCTCTCTGTTTCTTTCTTTCTTTTTCTGCTTTCTTCATTCTTTCCTTCTTTCTTTCTTCTTTCCTTCTTTGTTTCACACTCTTTCTTTCCTTCCTTCCTTCTCTTCTCTTTCTTTTCTTTCTCTCTCTCTGTTTCTTTCTTTCTTTCTTTTTCTGCCTTCTTCCTTCTTTCCTTCTTTGTTTCACACATATACCCCCACACCCTCACACACACATACTTTTATATTGTAATGGATAGAAATTAGAATTTTAGGTTTAGCAAATAGTTTTGAGAAATAGGACCTTTAATAATATCTTGAAATGAGAGGGGTCATATTATTAAAGATCCAGACATCCTAGAAATATTCAAGGTTAGTGTGGGAGTTAATTATCACAATCCATGAAAAACAAATTACTGCAAAAGTGACAGCTACCACAAAAAAAAAAAAAACCGTTCTGTTGCAGATTGGAAAAGAAAAGAAAATGCAAGATTACTTGAACATTGTTTTTATGAATATAGGGATTGTTCTTGAATCAAAGCAGTTGTTGAAATTCTTCGATTACAGTTTTGTTGTTGGTTTTTTCCCCAATAGATACCAGTTATCTGCAATTCTTGGATTTCTTATGAGCTTAGACTAAGTAGCTCATTTCTGCCTGAAGAATGATAATTCTAAAAGAAAAATGAGGAACAGAAAAAACTCAGAAACGATTCCAGAGAAAGCTTGTCATCAATAAGCACATTTAGGAATCATTAAAAAAATGGTACAACTTACTTTCATGTCATGAAAAGCCAGTTTCCATGAGAACAGCACAGTTGTATGCAGCAGGGAGATTTCGGTGTAGAATTGTACAGGCAAACATTTCATGCAAATTTGGCTTTTTTTTCTTTACTCTTTAGGGAGGGAAGTATTGCTTCTGCTGTTGTGTGGTAAGTTGTCTAATTTCTTTTAGCCTTAATTTAAGGCTGGCCTTAGAAAAAAGTGAATCAGAATCCAGACTGTGGCACTGATAGACAGTCTGTGCAGGGCAATTCCAAACAGAATAAAAACACCTTGCCAAATTATTTGAAGTTTGCAAAAATTCAAATCAACTGTCTGGAACTGTCACTGGTCACACCATTTCCTGATGCATCCTTGTTATTAAATGGAATAATGTATTCATAAGACTTCTGCATATTCTTATTCACAAGAAAAAATTCTCAGTTTCTTGATTTTCTCCAGTTCTTGTTCAAGACTTCAGATTTCTTGTCAGAAGAGAGGAGAACATCAATGAATTTCTCAGGAGCAGAGTAGACATTTACATTAATATTCTATTTGTCACTGGGGCAATTCGCTCTCAAAAATATACTCAAGGGGAGGGAAGAAGTGTCCCAAAATTAAGATGGTAGCCTCAACTCATGATTAAAACTGCCATCTTGATTTTTTTTAACTTATACCCCAAAGCCTCCTTTGCTCCTTACAATTTCAACTGAGTACTAAGGAGAAGGACTCATGAGAAAATTCCTCCTTAAGGCTTTTTTTTTTTTTACAGTTGAAAGTATGGGCAATCACAGAAGCTTCAGAATGATGAAAACACATGTAGCAGAAAAGAATAGTTGTAGTAAAATCTGCTGACCCAATAATAAAGTAAGCTCAAAACTACCTCAAGAGAAATTAGTGTGTGGGTGGGTAGGGAGACAGGAAAATCAAGCATCCTTAGAGTAAGAAAAAGAAGCTGAAACATTTTTGGTAGAAAATAGAACAGTGGCAAGGCAGATATTAGCCAAATATCACTTTATATCATAGTATGCAAGAAATTGATGTATTCCCATCAGCCTATTTAGAATTAGAATTCTTTATTGACCAAGTGTGATTGGACACACGCAAGGAATTTGTCTCCAGTGCATAAGCTCTCAGTGTACATACAAGCAACAAATGATAATCATAATCTTTAAATATAATCATCATAAATCATAGTTACCACACACAGTGATAGTCATAGGATACTAAAGCAATCAACATAAAACATAATAGGATACTTCATAAAAGCAATCAACATAAATCACGAGTGTCTATGGAGATTCTCAGTCATCTGAGTCATGGTTGTCCCAAAGGTGATTTTTCAAGGGGCAACTGGACTTTCTGTTTTTTCTTTGAAAGCATGTCACTTCTCATCCAAGAAACTTCTTCAGCTCTGACTTGGATGGTGGAGAATGGAAGGATTTATACTCCTTGCAGACAGCTGGTCATTTGCATTCTTTTAGTGAGCTGTTAAGGCCAGCTGGAGGTTTATCTGTGTCATCAAAGAGGCCATCTATGTCAAAATTGAACAGCCCTCTCTCAATAGATGGGGACAAATATGACATCATCTTTCATTAATCTACAACACAGTCCTTTCAACAGGGCCAAGAAGGCTCCCATTTGCATCACTCAAGTCTGAAGACATAGATAAACCTCCAGGTAACCTAAATGACCAGTAAAAAAAATGCAAATGACCAGCTGTCTGCAAGGAGTATAAATCTTTCCACCCAATCTATCCAGTCAGAGCTGAAGAAACTTTTTGGATGACAAGTGAAATGTCTTCAAAGAAAAACCAGAAAGTCCAGCTGCCTCTTGAAAAAGCACTCTTGGGACATAAATCATGAGATACAACAGCAAATTATAGCATTAAGAATCTAAGGTCATACGTCATAGGATAGATGAGAAGGATAATACAGAACTACTAGGTGGTTTGACATTCCAGGGCATAGACAATATTGTGGGAATTAGTTGTTTAACAGAGTGATAGCATGGGGGAAAATCTGTGTGTTGGTGTGCAATGCTCTATAGCAGGGTTGTCAAACTCGATTTCATTGAACACTTCAGGGTTGTGTTTTACCTCAGTGGCCCAGGGTGGGCATGGCCAGGGTGGACATGGCCAGCTTGACACCAGTCATGTTGGGTACACCTGTGGTGGCCTAAGTATTCTGCCAGTGAAAACGGACTCCCAATCTTCATTTTTGGCTGGGATGGCCTCCTGCAGCCTCTGCCAGCAAAAAAGGAGTCCTGCCCCCAGCTCTGTTTTCACTGGCAGAGGCACCACGGGCCAGTCCTTCGCTGTTTCCAGAATGGCCCCGCAGGCCAGATCTAAGCACCCCACAGGCTGGATCTGATCCGCAGTCCTTGAGTTTGACACTCCTGCCCTATAGCGTCATCTTGAGGGGAGAAGTTGAAAGAGTTTATGTCCAGGATGTGACGGGTCTGTGGATATTTTCACAGCATTGTTCAAGTCCTCGATGGAAGACAGTCTGGTTGCAATTATTTTTTTCTGAAGTTCTAACTGTCCACTGAAGTCTATGTCTTTCTTATTTGGTTGCTGTGTGTGTTGTTGCATATCTATAATTATTTTGGCATCTATTAAAAAAAAACTGCATCCAGTCTTCCTTTTAACTTTGTGAAATTCTAAATCCCAGTTTATTATTTGCAGCCGTGGCATCAGCAGCTATGCTATTTGTAACCATCCTGCTTAACAAATTAACATACTTTTGTGGTCACGTATGTAAATATTGATGGAATTGTACTTAGGGCATCATTTATTAGGAGGAGAATAAGAAAAATCTAACTGGTTCTTTTGCTTTAATTTATTTTTCTTTATTACACATATTGATTAACTGGAACTGTATCATGGTGAGAAATTGATCTTTTCTTAGAATCATTTAAGACTTTGGCATTTATTCGTTCTACCACTGCATTCTAACATTGGCTAATGACTTATTGTAATTTGCTTTTGAAGTTATAGATTCCAAAAAGTCTTTTTAATTATGTCTTCCCCTTCTATACACCTCAGTTAATTTTTATACTTGTCAGGACAAATGATCCTTATTTTTAGAAAATTGGAGGATTTCTTGTTTATGTTTTTGGTTCATTGACAAGAATAGATATATGTTGAAGTACAGGCTTATGTATCAATGTACTCCTACTATAGACTCTCCATGACAAACATGCAGCCCTCTGTTGTCTAGAATGCCATTAGACAAAACAAAAACAAGTTTGGACAAATACCAAGGTACTCATTCAAAAATATAAATCTGGTACACTGAATGCTCATTATGACTGAAGAGTCAGGAATTTATGAGAAAGTATGAGTAGCTGTAATGTAGCACAACAGATGGCTGGTTTAACTTATGCTCTTTGGAAGCAAAAACAGAGGTCCTGTGCTGTAAATAATATTATATCTGAGCATCCTGAATATATTCTCCAAGCAAAGATAATGAAGATTTCAAATATTTATCCACCTCAGAAAGTATCACAATATAACCAGGAATAACCATTGAACATTCTCTTGTCAATCCTCACAACTGAAAACACCACAACTGAAAATACTACACAATTTGCCTTACAATTGAAAACACCACAAACCAACTTCCTGTTATACAAAAGTCTCCAGGCTTCAAATAGTTGCAACAGCATGATCTAAAGGTAATCCCAAAATGTAATAGTGCTTTTCAGAATGTTTTATCTCCCCAAAATATATTTTAGCAAGCAAGCCCTATATTCATTAGTTACTTTATGATGTGATCTATAATATATTCTTCAAATTTAGAATGTCCCCAGCTAATCCTAACCCTAACCCTAACCCAGCTAATGTTTGGGATAGACAATTAATGGTTGCTATCAACTTTTCTTTTAGTAAAAAGGGAAGTCTATTTTTTCCATTTCATAAATCTGAAATTCTAAATGTTTATTCATTGTTACAAGCTTACAGTAGAACTAAATCTGAGTGAAGAAACCCACATGCTGTTATAATAAACTATTTTTATTTATTTTATTTATTTTTGTCAATTGCTTACAAGATAATAGGTATAAGTAAAAACATAGTTATGAATACATGGATACATATAAGAAAATAAAAATAAAAGAAACAATAGGACAGGGATGGTAGGCACGTTAGTTAACTAATTAACTAGTTAACTAACAAATATAATTTCCATATAATTGTATTGTTATAGAAAAGTTTTACTAAACACATCAAGAGAGACAGAGACAGAGACAGAGGGAAAGGAAGGAAGGAAGGAAAGAAGGAAGGAAGGAAGAATAAGAGACAGAAGGGGAAGAGAAAGAAAGACTTGAAAAGAGAAAATAGAAAGAAGACACTTCTGATTCTCTTCATTGTAAATATAAGTAGAATTTTACAAAGTTATAGAATACTCTATGATTACAAAAACCCTCACTTTTCTCTCTTATCCATTTTTTCCTAATCATCAAAATGATCAAGTATAAGTAAGTGCATTCTTTCTGTTTCATACAAAAAAGTCTATAAGATGTTTCCAGTCAACCATAAATGTAGATATTGTTCTTTCTCTAATAAAAAAAAAAGGTAATTTAGCCTTCTCTGCAAGTTTCAGCATCTTCAACTATTCTTCTGTTGCAGGTAGCATTGAAACATTCCACATTTGAGCATATAATAATCCCCCCCAATTGTCATATATATTTAAAACTTTTTTCTAGTTGCATATCCATTAATCCTAAAAGAAAAGTTTCCAGTTTCAGTTGTACTTTAACCTTTAAAATCTTCTGAATTAATGCTTATATTTGTATCCAAAGTGATTTTGATTTTTTTACATGCCCATTAAACATTATAAAATGTCCCCTCATGTTGTTCACATTTCCAGCAAAGATTCAAAATACCTTTATACATTCTAGTCAATTTCTTTGAAGGCAAATACATAATTTTATAAAAAAAATATAAAAAAGGCTAGAACATGAGGTACGTTTCTATTTTTTCAACTACCTATTCTCCTATTGGTCCATTTGCATATTTTTAGCTCCTCATATCACAGATTTGTTGACTTGTTCTTCTGTCTCATATTTCTGTAAAAGTTCATGTATTTTAGCAATTACATTTTCTTCATTAGTACAGAGTTCTATTTCAATCTTAGCTTGTTCAAAACCATATATTTTATGCACCTTAAACCTTTCTATTAATTGTACAAAAAAACTCTGACAAGAATATCCTTTTGTTATCAAATCTTCTCTTGATTCCATTTTACATTCACCTTGGCAAATTCTAGTTCTTCTTGGTAGGTTGCTATTTATTATTTCTTGTCTATAAAATGCTTCTTATGCTAAAAGCCATAAAGGTATTTCCTGGAAAATCCTGAGTTTACATTTATTCAATTATGTATAGCCTATCTAACATAATGATTTTTAAAGTCTACATTCACCTTAGCTTTAACAAACTATAGAATAATTAACTAATAACTAGAAGGTTGTGCTGTTTATACATGCAATTAATAGCTGGGGAACAATGAGTTACAATTCTCTGAAGATTTTGCATTTCATTAATTAGTCTTCCCCATGCTACATAATTGCCAATCCATAATTCTTCAGAGAAAAGAAGCATTGCTTTTTATTCTAATTCATATGTAAAATAATCAAGTTTAAGCTCACTTTAGCATGATATTACTATAAGATCAAGCCTTCTTTTATTGTTGAATAATACTTGCATTTTTATTAAATGTCTTGAATCCAGTTAGAGATTTGTATTTGCGCTGAAGATCTTTTCCGTGATTTATTGTGACAAGATTAGGTCATACAAACATTTTTAAAATAGTGATTTACATGGGGAAGATGCCAGAACTTAACTTGTTGGCCAGGCAATTTATCTTGTGAATGCTTCAGTAAATATTGAGCATATGACTTAGAACTCTGTCTTAGACAATATTTCAAAATATTCAAGGATTTAAGGGAACACTTCTGTCATTTGGAATTCTTGAACAAAGAATGTGTCAAAGGGACTTTTTGATATTCCCATATTTTTCTGGTTCCTCCATTGCAGGTGGGTAAAATAAGACATTTTTACTTCCCTTTCATATCTTTGAGTACCTATAATGTATTCTATACCATAATCAATATTTAAAATTTATTTTCAGGAAAAAAAATTGGAACTCTGATGTTATGTATGTTGACGGCAGCAAGACTACTCTATGCACAGAAATGGAAGGTCATCTTAATTCCCACAATGGATGAATGGCTCCAAAAACTGGTGGAGTTAGCAGATGGCTAAATTGACTGCTTTGATCAATAGAAAAAAAATACAAATACTTTCATTTTTACTTGGAAACCACTTCTGGACTTTGTGCTTGAGGTGGAAAAAAATGAAACTTTGATTTTGGGTTTTACTGATTAGATAGATTTGTTGTTATAGAAATGGCTAGTTTCTATTATTATGAAAAAGTAAAAAGTTGAGAGTAGATCTTAGTGTCTTATTTTACTGCACCAAACAAGTCGGAAGTCAATGCC
>NW_020769317.1:25608933-25631630 GCF_900518735.1 Pseudonaja textilis
CTTTCTTTCTTTCTTTCTTTCTTTCTTTCTTTCTTTCTTTCTTTCTTCCTTCCTTCCTTCCTTCCTTCCTTCCTTCCTTCCTTCCTTTCTTTCTTTTTCCCTTGCTTTCCCCCACTATCCACTTCTCTTTTTCCTTTCCTAATTTCCCTGATATTTGCTTTTGTATTCTTTTTGTATGTCATATTATACATTAATAAAACTATGAATATGTAATATTTAAAATGGCAGTCACACAGGGATAGAGGTGGGTTTTTTTTTAAAGATAAATTTGCTTGGTTAATATTTTATTTACCTTCTCATGAAGTTGGTGCCTTGGGGGTGGGCACTAAATTTAGGAACTAAGTATAATATTACAATGTTGGTACACATGAATAAGAATGTAATAAAATCTAATCTTAATACTAATAGTCCATTCAGAATTATCATGTAGCTTTGTGCACAGAACAAACTCATAAAGTCATTCTTTTGTTATCATGTGTATGCAGAAATGGTAAATTTACTTTGAGATAGCAATGTTTCCAATAATGCTACATAATTGTTTGATTATAATGATATTTTAGAAAGCTTTGAAATATTTTTATTAGCAGGCATAGCAATTTATTAACCAATTGTAATTAACAATGTGTTAGTTTTGTGCAATCAAGATTATATTCATTCTATTGAAATGTATATCTCTGTCTTAAAGCCATTTTCACAGCAAATTCTTGTATTCATTAAATCAACAGCAAATACATGAAAATGCAAGGTTCTCCTCCTCCTCCTCCTCCTCCTCCTCCTCCTCCTCCTCCTCCTCCTTTGAGTCAACCTTGACTCCTGATGACTGCCTTGACTAGTCCTTGAAGTTTTCTTGGTAAGATTTTGAAAGTGTTTTTTTCTTACCTTCTTCCTAATTCTGGGAGAAAGTGACTGGTCCAAAGGCACTCACCTGGCTTTGTGCCTAAGGTGGAACAAGAACTCATGGTCTCCAGGTTTCTAACCTAATGTGTAACCAAAGTACCTTTTGTAAGATGGAGTAATGAATAATTGTTGTTGCTGCTTGATTAAACATTCCTGGAATCTTGTACAACTATGGGCTTCTTTTGGTCCGCTTGAATCTGTTGTAATTCTTACAGACACACTGGAGTAATCCATTGAGAAGTTTGAAAGAAAATAACCCTCACCAAATTGTTCCTGGCTATAGTGTCTTTTGCTTAATCAGGAAAAAGGACACCACAGAAAATGCCACTGTTTTAGTATACCTTTGTGATATCATTTCTATACATCAGAATGGTTTTTGTTTTGTTAATTAATCTTGCTTTTATTCATCATGGAAAATTCAAGTCTTGTCTTTGAACCAGCACTGATACAAATATTCTTAAGCTAAAAGAATTTGCAGTTAATGTTTGGTTTTATAAGGGCCAATAGATTTCAACCCATTTCTTTCTTGCTAGAAAAGTCTTTGTGTACAAAAATTGACATGGGAGGATGCATTAGCTTTGGCACTAGAATAACAATTCTCTTTATCTCACTCAAATCATTTCAGGGGTCATAACATCATACCAAAACTGGGCAACAGACAACTACCTCTATTTAACGATCCACTAATGAGGTAGTGATTTGGGGAAGGCTAATTTAGCTCAAGCTTTCCTTTGAAGCTTTTCTTGATACAATTAGAGTTTTGATCATGAATAATATGCACTAATTCTAAGTTATTTATCTCACATCTTCTGTACCATGCTGCAGAGAAGAATGAAGTAATTTATTTCTGATCTGCCATTTTAGAATGCAAACAATCCTAAACTCCATCTGTTCAGTTTTGCATTATTATTATTTTAAAAAAACCTGGCAAAACACATTTAAATTATATACATTTTTTCCCTTTAAAAATATACTCATTTTTGGCTGGCATGGTTCTTAGGGACCCATCACAAAAATCAATCAAATTTTATTATCAAAAAGATAACTATATTCCAACTGGCATTCATTCACAAGATGTACAAATTAGTACAGTTTGCTTAAAACTAGAATGAGAAGTCCCAAAGGTGCTTTTTTCAAGAGACAACTAGATTTTGTTTTTCCATTTTGCTTCTCATCCAAGAAGAACTTCAGTTCAGAACTGAGAAGCAAAATGTCTTCAAGGAAAAATAAAGTCCAGTTGCCGCTTGATAAAACATTTTTGGGACTTCTCTCTTGAGTCTTTGTTTGTTTTTCCTTGAAGACATTTTGCTTCTCATCCAAGAAGCTTTTTCAGTTCAGAACTGAAGAATTTTAGTTCAGAACTGAGAAGCAAATTGTCTTCAAAGAAAAACAAACTAAGTCCAATTACTTCTTAAAAAAGCACTTTTGGGACAACTATGATGTGGATGACTGAGAATTTCCACATAATAGAGAGAGAAGAACATCCAACATCCTTCTTGTGCTCATGTTACATCTAAGCAGGTATTTATTTAGATATTTCCTGAAGTACTTTATATATCTCTCTCCATAAGCCACAATATTCTCATCACAGTTGTCATTGGCTTTTCCTATGTAACTTTGAGAGGTGTCAGTCTCAAGCTTTCCACTGAATCAATGGAATGTGAAGACAACAACATTTCTCTTCTAATGAATCAAGAAATGTAATCTGTGGACCATACTTCAAACCATAAGTTGCAATGGTAATGGGAATGCTGCCAACCCCTTTTCTTCCCCCATGTAACACTTTCTGGCATTGACCATAAGAATTACTTAGGTTGAGTTGTTAGCTCCAACTTGTACCTCATCTTTATCTACAACCAAATGTGTAACTTGGGATGACCCACATAGAAGCTGGTTTTGCAAGCCGAGCTTAAATGTGACCACAAAGCAGAAAGATTTCAGTAGCAACTATGTTGCCATGGAGATAGATGAGTCAGGTCCAGGAGGAAAGATGTTTCAGGAGACAATGATAAGAGAGATTAATAAGGGCCTGATCACCCAATAAGCTTGTTTTGTAAGTGACAAATGGAACCTATTTCTTAGGCTGCTTCCAGTCATACTAATGTTGATTATGAGGATGTAATGATAGAGGAAATACTTATGCTTGAAGACTGAGCAGAATTGTACGTATTTTAGACAGAGGAAAAGAAAGATGAAATTGTTAATGGTTAAAAAAAAGCAATAGAAGCCTTACTTGACAAATGAAGTGAAACATTTGAAAATGGGATGTGTTAATATCAACACTGAAATTGCAAGATACAGGCCAGATTAGCAAATCCATCTGCTACTGGAAAGCAGACATGCCTTGCTTATCATAGGGTTTGAATGAGAATATGTATTCCACGGCTCACATATTTGCATTACAGTCTTTTATTGGCTGGCACCTTCTGCAGTTCACAATCTCAGTTTCTCATCTGTCACACTCCAGAAGTAATCACACACCCAAAAGAGTTGTTTGGGAGAGCAAATGGAATAATTAATGCAAAACATTTGGCTATAAATCATTCATCATCATAAATCTGATTATCTGAGTGGAAATATAGAGCATGTTCACACTTCCATTTCAAATCACACTGGATTTAGCCTGATATTAATTTCGGCTGTAGAAAAAAAAATTAGCACTAAAATATTCACACTGCTACATCAGTAAAGAGGGAAACTTCTGTTGCCCTTTTCTGTTTGTCTCTGTTCCAATAAGAAACTGAGAAATATATTTTATGCCCTTGATTTTAATTAGGATAAACAAGTGCCCTTTTGAAAATCTTATGCTGTCCAGTAATTTCTGTGCACAATTAGTTTTTTCCAAACAATTTACTTGATTGTTTCTAGGAATTTCCACAAAGATGGGTGTAGGATCTAAATGTTATTCAGATCTTCCTGTTATCATTTATTTTTCATTCTTCTACTAATCAGATGCAAGTTGCTGTATTGTTGAAATAAATACCAGCAGTGACTCAAACATGAAAAGTCTAAACAGAGACTCAGAGAACACAAAATGATTTCAAAACCCCATACGTTTCCTACAAATACAGTGGGGTAAAATGCATGCATATTACTGAATTTCGTGTCTCTAGAAACACATAAATCAGATTGAGAATAATCATCCCTTTCATTATTACACTGTCCAGAAGTGGAATTACAACCCCTAATTTTCTCATCATTTTCTCAAAGAGATGGGTTATGTCTTTTTGGGGATTGCTAACAATTTTGAGAACACAGGCATAATTCCAACTCCTTTGGTTTGAGCCTTTGATTAATTGCACGATTGGATGGTTCCCACCATCTGAATTTCAGAAAAGGGCAAAAATTACTCTAGACAACCTAATTTTAATTTTTGCATAGAGAATCCCCAAAGATCAAGTGCAGCATGATAGAATTCTTGTGTATCCTGTTCCTTGGGAAGAACCTTAACAGAATCCTGGATTTAGTATCACAGCAATAGATACAATCTCTCTCTCCCTCTCATTGTGTTCTTTATGGATACATATTTTAACACTTCTAAAATCATCAGTACATGCAGCCTAGTATGAGGGAGAGCTGTGTCAGAAGAGAAAAGATTGAATCCCCCAGACAAATAGAGATGCTTAGATATTCTAGAAGTTCTTCGTAGAGCCTAAAAAAAAAAAAAACCTATACAGGAAAAAGCCGTTCCTGCTACAAAACACAGTATACAGTTTTCTGCTGTAAAAAAAAAGAGGGGGGGGGGCAGGAAATAAACAACAATTTTAATGGGAGGCAATTCCCCATTTTAGTCTGCTTCTAAATACATTCCACAAAAATTAGTTTCGCCAATTTACTTTTCTACACCAGAGTGTCAGTGATGTCAAATAGGGCCTTTTTTATGTGAGTGCTATAGACGCAGCTCATTAAAATAGTGGACAGGTTGCCAGGTTGCACCCAGCATTTTGACTGCTGACCCACCCTGCTGACATGTCTATCTGCCAAATAAGATCACGCAATCTTGCTCTTTCCTCTATAAAAGATATCCCATACCATCAGCATACAAAGGCTGTATGCTGTATGCTGAGCATACATTATTATGTACATATGTTTGGCCATTATGCTATTGCACTTTAAAGCAGAGCTCAGAAAAGGAGCTAAATGTAATAAACGGAAGAAACTAAAGGCAGAAGCGGAAAAGAAATCTACAATGATTAAGTAGCTTATTCTGCAAGAGCTGACTTCATGCATGGTTGCTTCTCTCTCTTGTTTTTTTCATAAGTATTTATTTCTATAGTAGGTTATATGAAACAATCCTATTATGTAGCATTCCCAGAACAGCATATGATTTAGTTTAAAGCAGAGATGGTGTTCAGCAGGTTCCGTCCATTTCTGGAGAATCAGTAGCAGAAATTTTGAGTAGTTCAGAGAACTGGCAAATACCACCTCTGAGTGGCCCCATCCCCATCTATTCCCTGCCTCTGGAGTCCCAGCTGATAGGCTGGGTCTTCTTTGGTTGCCGTACACAGGAGAATGGAGCTGGAAAGCAAGTTAGTGGGGTGTGGAGGGAATGGGATTTTGCACTAAACTTCTCCCTGGAGAAGGGTGGGAATTGAGATTTTACAGTATCCTTCCCCTGTCACGCCCACAAGCCATGCCCTCCAAGCCATGCCCACAGAACTGGTAGTAAAAATTTTTGAATCCCACCACTGGTTTAAAGCATTTCAAAGTGCCAGGCAAGTATAGTAAGAGAACATTGTATTATTTTTTTCCGTGCCACAAATAAAGTTCGTTATGAGAAAAAGTGCAGTAGAATTTAGGGTATCCTTAGAACAGACTTCAGGTATTGGGAGGGACAGTTAGCAAACTAACCTTGGTTATATCAATGCCTCTCTTTCCCAGAGCTGGAGGGTACAACAAATGATTTAAATCTGAAGTGGAATTTTTCAGCTAGTATACCCTACAACAGGGGTGTCAAACTCAAGCCCCAGGTGATGGATCTGGCTCGCAGGGTGCTTAGATCTGGCCCATGGGGCTGCCCTGGAAACAGTGAAGGACCAGGCCTCAGTGTCTCTGCCACTGAAAGTGGAACTCGGGAGCCTTTTTTTGCTGGCACAGCACTAGGGCCACCACAGGGCTTCCCTGACATGAGTGACATTGATCTGGCCATGCCCACCCTGGCCTTGCCTACCCCACCCCCTGAGGTCAAACACAACCTTGTTATGGCCCTCAATGAAATTGAGTTTGACACCCCTGCCCTACAGAAACTTAAAAGGAGGCTCCAACTTTGCATCAGAGCATTAGGGGAACTGTTATCCTCAAGCAATATATAGTATAATAACAAACGTTTCTCTTCCTCGAGTTCTGTGGTCTCCTGGTGTGCTGAGATATCCCAGGTGCATAGATATTTCAATTTAATCATGACTAAATTTGCATTATTTTCCATTAGAAGCTGTTTATGAAGAAAAAAAGTCTTCATTTACAAGTCATTATCAGTATTACATTATTCAATAAATTGTTCAACAGATTCGATGAAAAGACCGTAGAATTTTCATAAAAATCGGTCTTGTTCATACAAGAAGGATCTGTAAATCCTGCAGAAATGCACTAACAACACTCTAACTATTCCCAGGAAAAATATTTCAAAACCGTAGAGTAACTGTTAAAGGAATGTATTTTTTAAATAAGGTGACTGCTACAACTACTAGTACTAATAAGAAGGGCCCAGCAGGTAGATAAAATGTCAAAAGTCTAAATATTGGGCTGATTGTGCAATTAATCATCACCCTCATAATCGTAACAATCATCAATAAGAAAAACAAAAAAGCTTGATAGTGGATGTGGGATTACCTAGAGACAGAAAAACAAAAGAGGAAGAACTAAAGGGAAATTACAAAATACAAAAGACTCTGCAAATAGAAGTAAAATGATCATGGCAAAAGAAAGAAAAAGGGTTGTAAGTGTGAAAAATGGTCATCAGTCACTGTTTTCAATGCTGGTGTAACTTTGAACAGTCACTAAATGAGTCAAGGACTACCCGTGTCAGGCTCTGAGTTCACTCGGAGCCCGTCAGCTCCCAATATACCTCACAGCAAGTCAGCTGGCCATGTCACCTCATCTCTGCTGCTGCTGGATCTGTATTTCTGCTTGTGTGCTGGCTGATGGCCTTGGAATGACTCAGCAGAGCTGAGGATGGATTATGCAACAACTGCAGGGCTGCTGGAAATGGCTCTTTTCATGTATTGATGTGGTGCATATTGTTAAAGGGGGTTGGGGGTTGGATAATTAAGCCTTAGGTTAAAACATGGTGAAGGTGGCACCAGGTGGGGATCAGTTAGTGAGGACCGTATTAGGATAGAGATGTAGACATGTTATAGGGTTAATAGCATTTAGGGATAATGGGTTAGGCATGGCCAGCATTTAGGGATAATGGGTTAGGCCTGAGTGTGATGGGGTGTCATCTCATGATAATGGTAATAAAAGGAAAGGGAGCAAACTCAAACCCAACTCTAACCTTGCCTGGCTTTTAGCCTTTCTTGTTAGATAGCAGTATTTGTTGTTTGCTGAGCTAATGAATAAACCATCAATGCACTACAAAAGAGCTGGAGTTTGTATTCATTTCAGGACAAATCTTCAATACTCAAGGACTGTTTGAGACCTGTCCTTAGGATTTCATGGTGATTTCAAAATGCATAAGCGTTATATTGGAGGTGTCAAACTCTATTT
Source organism: Pseudonaja textilis (assembly GCF_900518735.1). The sequence continues at coordinate 25,616,536 of NW_020769317.1, forward strand.
TATTCAGGGCTGCATCAGACAGGGCTGTGTTTGACCTCAGGGGCTGGGGTGGCTGTGGCCAGAATGATGTCACTTGTGTTGGGGGCCACCTGTGGTGGCCCAAGTGCTCTGCCCATGAAAACAAAGCTTCGGGGGGCACATGGAACCCTTGCGACCTCTGTTTTCACTGGCAGAGTCACAACAGGCTGGTCCTTTACTATTTACAGGAAAGCCCCGAGGGCCAGATCTAAGCATCCTGTGGGCCGTATCTGCCCCCCGAGCCTTGAGTCTGACAGCCCTGTGTTAGACTAAACATTGGACAGAAGAGCAGATTCAGATCCTCAGAAAATGTAAGACTTCTTCATATGCTCAAGGGGATGTGAAGATCAGAATTGGAGCTGGTATCCTGAATATGTTGGCGTCTATCTTCCCAAATGATGCCCTTCGCTTTTTCACTTGAAGTTCACCTAAAATCAAATCAGTGCTAGAATAAAGCTTCTCTTATTCTCCCTCTTCCTCACAAGAGTCCCTCAAGCAGCATGGCACAGTTGGTGCTGCCAAGCCAGGTAATTACTGTACATAATTCCAAGTATTTAATTGATTGTCAGACTAGATGGGTAAATTTCCCTTATCATCATAACTGCCTATGGCCTATTACTTATTGCCTTCGGCTTGAACCAGGTTTCCTTTACACCACAGGTGATAGGTAAATTTAACCTATCAGCTCTCTGACATTTATTGCGCATTATTTTAGTTTTTTCTTAAGTAAAAGGCAACTCTGCTTTTTTTTTCCCAAGGAAGGTCAAATGGCGAATTTTTTACTAAATGATTTAGTAAAAAAAATATATCACAAAATGCAGGTAGTCCTCAACTCACGACCACAATTGAGCCCAACATTTCTGTTGTTATGTGAGATATGTGTTAAATGAGTTTTGTCCCATGTTATGACTTTTCTTTACACATTTGTTAAGTGAATTACTGCAGTTGATAAGTTGGTAACATGGTTGTGAAATGAATCTGGCTCCCCCTTTGATTTTGCTTATGAAAAGGTTGCAAAAGGACATGACCATCGTAAATATGAGTCACTAGCTAAGCATGCGATTTTTCATCACATGGTCATGGGGATGCTGCAAAGGTTGTAAGTGTGAACAATGGATATAAGTCACATTTTTCAGTGCTGTTGTAACTTTGAACAGTCACTAAATGAACTGTTGTAAGTGCTGTGATTCGCTGGTAGCCGGCGCAGATGGTAGTGGAATCGGACAGTGGGTAAGAATGGGGACCAGTCTGGGAGTCTGGAGAGAACTCAGATGACGGTCCTGCATACAATGCAGAGATGGGGCCAAGACTATCTGGGAATGGGATGCTGTCTCTAGAACCTCCGGAGTCTGGTAGCAGTGAAGCCAGAGGACCCAGGGGAGCCTTTTCCCAGTGCACTTGTGCACAGAGCTGCTAGAAGGCAAGAGCAGCCAAGACGAAAGGGGCAACTCGGGAGTAAGACTTAGAGTTGATTGGCCCTCCCATAAGTTATAAAGGTCAGACAAAGGTGAAGAAACCTTTGTAGGAAGCAAAGTTGTTCATTCTGTTTGGTTTAATCCTTGAAACTCTGTGTAGACTTTGTACTTCGGTTGATTTTTTATAATTTATTTGGTTCTGTTGTTGATAGCAATTCAAAGGAAAGAAAGGTGGGTGCTTATCTCAAAGGGACTGTTTGGGACTCTTTACTGGCTGGGAATGAAAATAATTCCCAGTGTTGAAATAAAAGAAGAGTTGTTTTAACTAAGTGTGGGCTTAATTAGGGTCTTGGAAAGCCTTGGTCAGAACAGTTAGTCAAGGACTCGCTGTACTGTGTTAGATTTATTTTCCCAAAAAACAAAGATGCTTTTTTAAGAGATAGCTGGACTTTATTTGTTTTTCCTTGAAGATGTTTTGCTTCTCATCCAAGAAGCTTCTTCAGTTCAGAACTGAAGAAGTTTCTTTGGAATGAGAAGCAAATAACTTCTGTCACTCTTCTATGTGACATTTCTCTTCAAGTACATTTTGTTGGACTTCATTCTTAAAGGTTCCAGGAAGATTAAGTGCTAATTAGGAGGAAATCTGTAATGGAGAAGAAGATTACAAGTTCAAACCTTTATTGTCAGTGCACAACATGTATACAATGAAATTGAATGAGCCTCCCTTGGTGCAGCCCACCCCAGAACACAGACTACTTCTCAAAAAAATATCAATAAATAAAAAAGAAATGCCTAACCAAAATATTATACTGGTATATACACTGGCACTGTAAGTCTATCACATTAAGCCTGATTGTGGTGTTATGTTGCATTTACATTCAATATTATACATTAGAAATACATGCATTTGTTTCAATAGGCCACCGAGCTTCTTCTTCATTTTACAAATAAGCCTGGAAGCTCCAAGAGGGAAGGATATTGATCTGAATAGGAAAATCTGTTCAAGAAGGGGGCAACATATTTACCAAAGCACCAAAGGCAAGACATGAACTAATCAAGGAGAGAAGCAACCTAGAACTAAGGAGATAATTCCTAACAGTGAGAACAATTAACAAGTGAAAGTTGTTGCCTCCAGAAGTTGTGAATACTCCATCACTGAAGGCTTTTAAGAAGAGACTGGACAGCCATTTGTCAGAAATAGTATAGGTCTCCTGTGTGAGCAGGGGGTTGCACTTCCAACTCTGTTACTGTTACTGAACAAGAAAATCTATTCAAGTTGTTGGACAAAGGAAGGAAACAAGGTAAAGGGAATAAAACAAATTAAAATTTAGCAGCAAAGCATGGAAGTAGAAAGGCAACAAGAGGTCATACAAAAGGTATTAAAAAGCACTTTCAAATTAAAAGCCACTCTCTCTTTATATCTGACCCTGTCTTTCCATATAAAACCACATCTCTGTGCCATCTTGACTGCTGTGTTCATGAATACTCTATTCAGAGTTATCCCAAGAGAAAACTTGGATTGTGAATGATGGCTGCAAGTATAAAGGAACAATTGTTTTATTTTTTTAAAAAAGGAATGATGTAATAACAGATTATAAGGGTACAATAATAAGTATTTTTAAGTTTTCCAATGAGTTAAACAAGTTAGTGTTTTGCAGAAAAATGGTTGGGGCACTTTAAATTGTGCTAATTCTACTTTTATTATCACAATGCTTATAAAAAAATCTAACTCATCTGATAGCAACGTGCTGAGCAAGGAGCTGAGAAAGAAACATTTTATATTCATCAAGTGTTTTCTTTTAAGATGGAAGGAAAAAAGAGGAAAAAAAAACATGGAACAGTAAGGGCAGATACTGTGAAGCACAAAGAGAATTATTTGGGAGGCAAAAAGTAGAAATTCTTAGATAATGTCCATAAATAAACTACAAAGTGGTCGTTCCCAGGGAAATAGCGGTATGAGATTATTGCAACAAAAATAATTCAAAGTTGTGAGACCTTTCAAAGACTAATAAATCAATTATCATGTGATCTTATTATGCCGGGGGGAAAAAGTAGATTTATACTGTTGAGTAGAAGAGGAGAGGGAGAGAAGCGAGAATGAAAGAGAAAGAAGAGAGAGAATGACAACATGGAAAGGAAAGATGATAAACCAAAGTGCATAAAGGATCATTTAGCTATGATCTAAATATTCTTACCCTGTAGAGGCCTGTATAAATAACCACACTCAGGGAACTGCCACCAGAATGATAGTAATAACAGATTTCTTTTATGATTTATTTTTTCCAGAGAACTTTATAAATATTGCCTTCCCCTTAAGACATTTAAACTAAAGCAGATACCTGAATCAATACATGGGATTTTGTATCTGCTCTGAAAATAAGGCCATCATGACTATAACAAATGGCATTTTTGTTCTGTATGTTAGGATTTTAGAAAGCTTTACTTACTTTCAAGCATTTATTAAGTCAGCCAGGGAAGCAGAAATCTAACCAATAGTGTCCGTCACTTTGAAGGAAGAGGGGGGGGGGGGGGGGGAATTGAATATTACTTATCTATTTACTACATTTATTTGCCATCCATCTTGTTTTAGAATTTACAGCACAGAAACATTAAAACCATCAAAAATAAATATTTCTAACCCAAAAGAATGACAATGCAATCAAAATGAAATCATTATCATAAGATGGAGAAGACAGAGCCAAATAGGAGGGGGAGGGGGAATCAGCTCGTAAATTCATTAACTTCCTCCAGTGTGATGCTTCTTCATTGGGGACCCAAGCAATCTTTTTATTTTATTTTTTATTTATTTTATTTGGTTTGTCAATTGCTTACAAGATAATAGGTATAAGTAAAAACATAGTTATGAATACATGGATACATATAAGAAAAATAAAAGAAACAATAGCACAGGGACAGTAAGCACATTAGTGCGCTTATGCACACACCCTACAGACCTCTTAGGAAAGGGGTGAGGTCAATAGTAGAAAATCCAAGGTTAAAGTTTTTGGGGTTTAGGGAAGAAACCACAGAGTCAGGTAGAGTATTCCAGACATTGACCACTCTATTGCTGAAGTCATATTTCCTACAATCAAGTTTGGCGAGATTAACCTTGAGTTTGTATCTATTGTTTGCTCTTGTACTGTTATGATTAAAGCTGAAGTATTCATTGACAGGTAGGACATTGCAACGTATGATTTTATACACTATACTTAGATCGGACCGAAGGCAGCATAATTCTAGCTTTTTAGGTCTAGAATTTCAAGTCTGGTAACATAAGGTATTCTGCAACGAGTAGAGGAGTAGAGAACTCTTCTTGTGAAATATTTCTGGACTTTCTGAACTATATTAATATCAGATACGTAATGTGGGTTCCAGACTGATGAGTATTGGTCTAGCAAATATTTTGTATGCTCTCGTTAGTAGTGTGATATTACCAGAGAAAAAGCTACATAGGACTCTTAATGCCTTTTTGTCTATGTATTTACAGTGGGCTCTAGCACTTAGATCTTTAGAGATGAGTACTCCAAAATCCTTGACAGAGTTTGGATCATCAACAAGGTCTTGACTATTCAGCCTGTATTTTATTTTCTGATTTTTTTGCCAATATGTAAGACAGAGCATTTATTTGTTGAGATTTGAAGTTGCCATTTGTTTGACCATTCTGATACATAGTCGAGGTCTTTTTGAAGGGTAGCAGTATTGTCTGTGGTGTTGAATAGCTTTACATTGTCAGTGAAGAAAACACAGTTGCTCTTGATATGATCACAGAGGTCATTTATGTAGAGTATGAAGAGAGTTGGTCCTAGAACACTGCCTTGGGGACACCACTATTGACAGGTACAGAATTTGATAGGACGTTCCCAATTTTGACCATTTGTTGTCTGTTTGACAGGAATGCTTCTATCCAGTTATGGAGGTGTCCAGAGATACCATAAGATTTTAGTTTTAGGAGTAGTTTGTCATGTACCACTGAATCAAAGGCTTTACAGAAATCTATGTAGATTGCATCTATTGCTTTGCCCTGATCAAGTTGTGTAGTCCATATGTTTTTGCAGTGTAAGAGTTGCAGATTTCAGGATAGCTTTTTCCTGAAACCAAATTGTTTATTAGAGAGTAGGTTGTTTGTCTTTAAGTGGAGGATGATGGATTGGTTAATAATTGATTCCATGACTTTACAGATGATGTAGCATAAAGAGATTGGTCTGTAATTATCAAGTAGGCTGGGGTCTCCCTTTTTGAAGATGGGGATGACCGTGGCTTGTGACCATAGTTTTGGCAAGGAGCTGGTCCTGAAAGATTTTTCAAAGATTATGATTAGGCTATGGCAATGGATAGCTTTTTTAAGAAGTAGGCACATATTCTGTCCCGTCCAATAGATAGAGATGCTTTTAGATTGCTTAGTGCTTTTTCAACATTGTCTTCTGTAAAATCAATATGTATTAGATCATTGTAGTTGTCTGTGGTTCGACTAGGAAATACTGGGCATGATCCATTGCTGTTTACAAATACTGAGCCAAAGAATGTGTTAAAGAGGTTGGCTTTAATAGTGTCATTCTTGCAGTCTTTACCATTAGGTCTTTTCGGGGGTGGGATGGACCTTGAGTCTTTTAGTTTGTTGTTTACAAAAGTGTAGAAAGCACGAGTGGAATTGGTGCATAGAAGGTTTTCCACTCGTTTAATGTGATAATTGGTGCATTCAGTTTTTATCTGGTGATAATGTTTGTATTGGCTTTTGAAGTTGGCAACATGACCAGATTTGTTTTTCCACCAAAGTGATCTCTTTTTGGATTGAAGCTTCCTTATTGTAATGGGTAATCTGTTTTTTTCTGGGTTTTGGAGTTGTTATTGGTACATATAGTTTGATGACTCTTTTGACTTCAAGTAAAAAATATGTTGTAATGGTCTTCTACAGTATTGCATCCAGTGAATAGAAATTGCAAGTCAAGGGATGAGAGATCATTGTCTGTAAGATTGTCTGTATAGTTGCCTTTTTTGAAGTTATAATTGGGGATCACATCGCTGTGTTGATTTTTATGTGGACGTATGTTGAGACAAAAGTCAATCATGCTGTGGTCACTGTTGGAAAAGGGTTCTTTAATTTGTATTCCATAAATTGAATTCAAACTATTGCAGAAGATGAGATCGAGGCAGCTGTTAAGTCTAATATTGTTGGTTACTAGTTGTTCCAGTCCCAGGTTTGTTACAGCATTGTAGAAGGTTGCATGTATGGGTTCAGTTTTACATTTGTTTAGGGTCCAGTTAATGTGAGGTAGATTGAAGTCACCAAGAAAGATAAAAGTGTGTGGGCAGGATGTTGCCCATGTTAGTAGTGAATTTAGCTTGTTTACATGTTCGATGTCATAATCAGGGGCTCTGTAACATAGTAAGAATCGAAATGTGATATTTAATGACATTTCACAGACAATGGTCTCAGGAAGAGCAAGCTCTTGGGTAACTTGAATGTTTTTTTAGATGTAAGGACTTTTTATAGAATATAGCAACACACCACCTCCTCTACGGATTTCATGATCTGATCGGTAAACATGATAGTCTCTTAATGTGGTAATGGAGTCAGAGAGAGATGCATTGAGCCATGTTCACAGACAAATATGATGTTGAATTTAGCCATATTTAGTATGAGGAGAAATTCAGGTATTTTATTTACAAGGCTTCTTGCATTGAGTAGCTTGCATTTAAGGCCAGTTGTAGTTGGAATTGAGGTAATTAGGGGCATGTGTGCCTAGTTTTGAGTGATGGTGGATTGGATGAGGTAGGGTTGGATGTGGAGTGGTGGGTTGTGTGACTTACTTTTGATACAATCAGAGTGGTAGTCAAAGTAGAGATCCTTCTCTCCATTGTCTCGAGGTCTTTTGAGTTCATTGAAGAGTTCACTGGAGCAGATTCTTTGCAGTATGGATAAGTCTGGTCTTAAGCGAAGTTTTGTGGTTGGGATTGGTTTTTGCAATGGTGTTTATTGTATGAATGAATATGCATATGACAGTTGCTTATGATATTACAAACTTTGGTGATGTCATCTGATTCATTGATGTCTTCAAGACCAAATAAGATGGCATTTGGACATTTCTGATCATGTTCAGTGGTGTCTCTGATGAGTAAGGAGATATCATTTGTGGAATTATTTGATGGGATAGTAATTATTTGTGGTTGTGGTTTGGTGGTTATTTTTGGTTGTAGTTGTGATTGTAGTTGACATAGTAGTTGTGATAGTGGTTGTTGGGTTGGGATTTCATTTTGAGCTGATAGGTAGTCTTTTTTTTCAAGAGAAATTAGGCTTTCTTGTATAATTGTTTCAAAACATGTTGCTAAGCGTTTTTCTATTGAGTGCATGAGTGATTCTTTGCTTTCAAGTCTGTCAGGCAGAGTACTTGGTTTGTTTAGCTTAGGAAAACATGATGGACATAGACAAGGGAATGTATCTGATGCTTTTAGGAGATCAACTACGTCTTTTTTTGAGTTTAAGCAGGCAAGATGGGCTTGATTGTCACATAGGTAGCATTTGATGTTATTTTCACTTTCATTGATGGTTTTAAGACATCTGAAGCATGTACAGGAGTCTGGGAAGTTATTGGTAGAGATATTTTTTTTTTGTTGTGGTTGGGTAGTGGAGGATCTGGAGTTTCTGGAGTTTCTGACTGGCATGGTCAATGACAATAGTACACTAAACAATTACAATAGGTAATTAATGTGATAGGTAGACAGTTACTTAATGAATGTTGGTAATTAATAAATGTTAATTGATAAGTTAGAGATCAAATCAAAAGTAAGGTTACTTATTACTAAAAATCAATCAATTAACTTATTACTAAGAATCATTCAATCAATCAATAGACTAGATAATCAATGATACATATTAAATATTTATCAGTTCAATGAATCAGTAAATTAGTGGTCATTTAACAATTTATTATACTATTGTATGATAAATCAATTATTATAGACAAAACATCTGTTAATATTTGGTCTTGAGGTACTGAAGTAGTGGAGGTAGTAAAGTATTGGAGGTTTGTTGTGTAAAGTTCCTTTGTTTTTCCTTAAAGCCACTTTTTTGGTTTTTGTTTTGTTTTTGTTTTAAAGAGGAAGCATTGCTGTTTGATAGATTTGAATGGAGAAGATTTGAATGAGCTCACCAATCAACTCCATCAATAGATAAAGTAAACAATTAACTCTGTATGTATGTGTGTGTGTGTGTACACACACATGTATAAGATAACCTTCTCCCCAATGAGATTGGCTAAAATGTACCCTAACATGAATCCAACACGCTGGAAATGTAAACAGAGTCAAGGTGCCTTCTATCATATGTGGTGGTCATGCCCAGAAGCCCAAAACTTTGGATCAAAATATGGAGTTGGATACAAGAGATAGTGGAAGAGTGAATAGAATTTAAACTGGAATTGTTTCTGTTGGGAATAACTAAGGGGAACTATAGGAAGAAGATTAAATATATCTTACTACATATACTGACAGCAACAAGAATAGTATACGCACAATGTTGGACTTTGTATAATAATGATGATGTAGTACTGTTAAAGTCAAGATTAATATGTAAAAGGTGGAAAAGAACCATAAAAAATTATTACAAAAAAAAAGATTTTGTTTCTTTAGGTGTGTACAACTTTTCTATGTAGATGAAATCACCATACGATACTCCAGTTAATGGCAAATGACATCAAGAAATCATCAGATGCTTTAGAATCAACCATGACTTATCCTATTGCAGTGGGTGGAACAAATTTGACAAGACCACCATTTTTCCATTCCAAGATTTCCTAGTATTTTCTTGCTGTCATAAGTTATAAGTTAACTACACATGTTGGGCTATTAGTCTGTGACTCTAAGATTGACCTTGACATACTTGGCCCTCCAAGGAATGCTGGAGCAGATTGTTAATGTGTCATATCTAATCAGAAATCAACACGTTGCCTAATCCATATGATTGATATGTTTAATTTGTGCTACATGAAGAATCAATCTTGTTTCTGCAAAGTGTACGCTATAATACTCTTAGAAAACAATGTGGTTGGCATTATTTTGAAAGCACCTTTTTTCTATTCGTTTTCTTTAATATAATGATACTTTTAAGAATTTCTTCATATAACTCAACTTAGACTTACATTAGTTATGACCATTCATTAATTTCTGTGGGTGTTCTCTAATGTCACCACATAACAGTACTAACTGTGAGACGGATCTTGGAGTCCCAGTGGATAATCACTTAAAATATGAGCCAGCAGTGTAGCAGCTGCCAAAAAACCCAATACATTTCTAGGCTACATTAACAGAGGGATAGAATCAAGATCTCGTGAAGTGTTAATATCACTTTATAATGCCTTGGTAAGAACACACTTGGAATACTGCGTCCAGTTTTGGTCACCACATTATTAAAAAGATGTCAAAACTTTGGAAAGAATGCAGAGAAGAGCGACAAAGATGATTAGGTGATGATTAAACATGTTTTGCACTTCTGGTTGGATGCTAACTGCATTTCGTTGCCTGTATCCATGGCAATGACAATAACATTGAATCTAATCTAATCTAATCTAATCTAATCTAATCTAGGGGACTGAAGGCTAAAATGTATGAAGCAGAGGTGGTATCAGCAGGTTCCGACCAGTTCTGGAGAACTGGTAGTGGAAATTTTGAGTAGTTTAGAGAACTGGCAAATACCACCTCTGAATGGAGATTTTATAGTATCCTTCTCCTGCCATGCCCACCAAGCCACGCCCACAGAACTGGTAGTAAATTTTTTTGAATCCCACCACTGATATGAAGGATGGTTGCAGGAATTGTCTAGTTTAATGAAAAGAAGGACCACAGGTGACATGGTAGCAGTCTTCCAATATCTAAATGGCTGCCATAAAGAAGAATAGGTCAACATTTTCTCCAAAGCACCTGAAGGGAAGCAATGGAAGAAGCAATGGATTGAGACTAATCAAGGAGAGAACCAACTTAGAACTAAGGAGATATTTACTGACAGAACAATTAATTTGTGGAATGACTTGCTTCTAGAAGTTGTGAGTGTTGCATCACTGGAGGTTTTTAAGAAAAGCCCGGACAACCATTTGTATGAAATAGTATAGAGTTTCGTGCCTGAGCAGGGAATTGGCTGAAAGACCTCCAAGATTCCTTCCTACTCTGTTATTCTGTTGTTCTGTTAATATAAATTCTTATATTGTCATTTAATAGCACACATTATATACTATGCACTATATTAGGGCTTGAAAGTTTAGCTTATTGTTTCCAATAATCCTTTTCAAATAAAATTTCCTGTTTGTCTGTTCTCCCCCAGATACTCTCTCTAGAGCATACAGTATATTTCAACTAGATTCCAGTTTTTGGTTAACCATGCATCTGGGTGATGCTGCTGAATTATTATTCTGCAGCAACTTTAATTTGATTGCTGTCTATCTCAGCATGTTGCCTAGAAAGTTGTAAACTATTGAAAGTACAATGTCTTACTCACATCCCAGTAGAGTCGTACATAGAGTATGTTGTATTGCAAAAGTCAGCATCTCATTTAAAATTTTTAGTTCTTTTTAATAAGCACATTTTCAACATGACTAGAGAATAGCAGGAGACCAATATTTCTTTTTTAAAATATGCTATTGTAGAAATCAAAATTAAGTACTTATGCCTCTCTGTCTTTGTCTAAGGAGGCATAGTGATGTTCTTTCACAATGCATTTGATGCAATTAATCTACTATATTTTCATCATGTTCACTGTCTTATTATTTATGTTACAGTAGTAATTATCATAAAACCAATATAGTTTTCATCTTCATCACTGCGTGACCAATCCACATGGAGAGAACAGCAGCATTAAGATAAAAGTGAAAACAATGCCCACATTAGTACTAAATGTAAGTAAAATCATTACATTGAAATAGCACAATATGAAAATGAACTATGGCATTGTTTCTCAATCTCAGTCACTTTAAGATGGGTGGACTTCAACTCCCAGAATGCCCCAAACAGCTATGCTGCCTGGGGCATTCTGGGAGTTGAAGTCCACATATAAGTGCATTAAAGTGTCATGAAAAGTACATGACTTAATTCAAAATAAGTTTGTTCTCTGAGACGCCATATGACCCTTGTCTATGGCGATTTTAAGTCGTCCAGGTCATGGTTGTCCCAAAGGTGCTTTTTCAAGAGACAATTGGACTTTCTGGTTTTTCTTTTGAAGATGTTTCACTCAGTGGTGGGATTCATTTTTTTTTTTTTACTACCGGTTCTGTGGGCGTGGCTTGGTGGGCGTGGAAGGATACTGAAAAATCTCCAGTCAGAGGTGGCATTTGCCAGTTCTCTGAACTGCTAAAAAATTTTGCTACCGGTTCTCCAGAACTGGTCAGAACCTGCTGAATACCACCTCTGGTTTCACTTCTTATCCAAGAAGCTTCTTCAGTTCTGACTGGATGGTGGAAGGATTTATACTACTTGCAGACAGCTGGACATTTGCATTCTTTTAGTGGGTCATTAAGGTCACCTGGAGACTTATCTGTGTCATCAGGGTCACCTGAGTGGTGCAAATGGGTGTGGAACCTTCTTGGAACTATGGAAAGGACTGTGTTTTAGGTTAGAGATAGATGATGTCATATCTATCGCCTTCTGTTGAGAGAGGGCTGTTCAATTTTGACATAATGGCCACTTTGGTGACACTGATAAACTTCTAGGTGGCTTTCATGACTCTCTAAAATAATGCAAATGACCAGCTGTCTACAAGGCGTATAAATCCTCCCATTCAGTCCGAGCTGAAGAAGCTTCTTTGGTTGAGAAGTGAAATGTTTTCAAAGAAAAACCAGAAAGTCCAGTTGCCTCTTGAAAAAGCACCTTTGTGACATATGGCCCTTGATTATTGTTTGTAGTTCTGATTTCTGAACTGTCTTGATGCATGTTCAGTTTCTGTTGGAATATTTTTTTTAAATTATTTATATTGAAAGGCGACCTTATTTTTCATGAACAGCTATTCGGTCACTTTAACTCTCCTAACAAATATGCTTTTCTTCTATCTCCAGTTGAGACATTTCTTAAATTGTTCAATTATCAAATTATTTTTTTCATTCTATTTCTAGTGATACTGGCACAGAAAGAAACTGCTGTTAATTTTTTTTTTTCAGTTTGGACTGGCTTAAAAGCAACAACAGAAAACCAATAATGTTTTTATTTAGATTTTGAAATGCAGTTGAGGTGGCATGTAGAAATCCAGAAGATTGTCAGAAATGTTCATGGATTGTACCTCGATTTATTTTTCAAGGGTTGTAAAGATTCCATTGTAAATCATATGCTTTGTACACCTAGGAGTTTCAAAGATAACTGAATAAATGAAGTATGGAACGGCGTCAACAGTTTCTCGGGCTTCTGATAGTGCTGTCATGCTTCCAAATAGACAGGGAACCAGATGATGAATACTGACCATAAAATAAATCTTTATTCAAGATCTTTTCATGCCCAGTTCCTGTAGATTTTAATGACAAGCACTGTTGGCACTTTAGTTTCTTAAGAATATCTGGAATTAGGAGGAAAAAAAAGATACAAATCATCTTCTTTTAATGACCCCATAATCCCTTGCAGGGTGGAGTCAACTGGTTGGAGCTGAGTGTTTACTGGCTGGATGCCCTTCCTGTAACCAATGCAGAGTTATATTCAGCAGATATGTACTGATTGTGCCCAGAGACAGAAATATCTGCCTCTACCTAGGATCAAACTCACAGCCTCCTGGTTATGAAGTGAGAGCTCCACCTCTAGGCTACCACACCACCCAGAAGAAAATATACAAATGATGACTACAAAACATTAGGCCTTTAAACAAAGGAGCTGTACAGCTTATGCTTGACTTACAACCATTCATTTAGTGACTGTTTGAATTTACTGATAAAAAGGGATTTGTGACCATTTTTCACACTTATGCTTGTTGCCCCATTCCGCATTGTCATGAAATCAAAGTTCGGATGCTTGGCAACTGATTTTATATTTATGTCAGTTGTGATGTCCCATCATGTGATCACCTTTTGTGACTTTCTGGCAAAATCAGTAGAGAAGAATAAGTTAACAACTGTATTACTAACATAAGAACTGCAGTGATTCACTTAACAATTGTGGCAGGAATGATTGAAAAATTGGGCAAAACTCACTTAACAATTGTCTCGTTTAGCAATATAAAGTTTGGGCTCAATTGTGGTCGCATGTCAAGGACTACCTGTATCATTTCAGAATCTACTTAATCACAGTTGCAAGTTCTAGATGGAACATAGTGGAGTTCAACCTATCTAGGTCCATGTCATGGGTAAAGGACTTTTTTGATAGCATTTTTTTGAAAGCAAATGCCCTTAACACCACCTAGTTCTTCCATTTTATAAAAAGTTTCCCCTAGTTTTGTGCTGGCCATGCCTAATAAGTTTTAGGAAGAAAATATTAATCCAACTCAATGTAAATAATATCACATTGTTTTATATTATCATGTTTCCCTGAAAATAAGACCCTGTCTTATTTTTTGCCACCAAAAAAAGGCATCAAGTCTTGTTTTTTTTTGGGGGGGGGGGTGTCATTCACTGACTCACCTCACTTGCATGCATCACCCCTGGCCTCCTTTTCACTGTCAGGGGTCTTCAGGAACTTCTTCTTCAGCTGGCAAGGCCAGCAAGGGTTTCCTGAAGGCCTCTGCAGCCAATAACAGAGCCCTGGATTGATTTAAATAAACTGTGCTGATCAAGGATTCTTGAGACATTAACAAACAAGCAGTTGGTCCCCAAAATGGCTGTGAATTATAGTCATTCACAGACCATAATGAGTCTCAAACAGTTTGCAAATAGTTCCACAGAAGTCTGCCAAAGTCCTTCGGGATACATCTGATAAGCATGTACCTTTATCTTTCTTGAATTGCTGCCAACGACTAAATTGCCAATTAGTTGTACAAGACCAAATCAAGCACAAATTCAACACAGAGCTTCAGGTTTCAAACTAACCAGTACAAACAAAGTTGCTTCCTGCAAAGGTTCATGTCCCTTTGCTCCTCCTTTATGTCTTATGGGAGGGCCAATCACCTCCAAGCCTTACTCCCGAGTTGCCCCTTTTCTCTTAACTGTTATTGCCTTCTGGCAGCTCTGTGCACACATGGACTGGTAACAGGCTCCCCTTGTTTCTCTGCCTTACTGCTGTCAGATTCTGGAGGCTCCAGAATCAGCAATAACTCCCAGATGGCCCTGGCTCCATCTCTGTATCGGATGCAGAACCCTCATTCGAGTCCTCCCCAGACTCCCAGACTGGCCCATGTTCCACCCCACTGTCCAACTCTGCTGCCATCTCCTCAGGCTGCCAGTGGACCACACACAAACATACACCACCTTTCCTGCAGCCTGCCTCCATTTTATTTCAATATCTTTCTCCCAGCTTGAACCAGGCCTGATTTTATTTCCAAAAACTTTTAAAGCTCTTTAACCCTGGCATTCAGCTGGGCTATCTGAGGAACTTGACTCTCCAGGATTATATCTGCTAGTCCAACCAAATGTGGCAGGTCCCAGGAAGTGGGCCTTCTCTATTGTGGGTCCTGTCTTATGAAATTTTCTCCCCCATGGAAGCGATGTTAACTCCATTCCACTTAACTTTCTAAGTGTCCTTCAAAATTTGACTATGTCCTCAGGCCTGCGG
>NW_020769317.1:25632030-25651321 GCF_900518735.1 Pseudonaja textilis
CTGATAACTGGTGCAGGGTTTGATAGGGCGTTTCCTATTTTTACTATTTGTTGCCTGTTTGCCAGGAAGGCAGTAATCCACTCGTGAAGGGATCCAGAAATGCCGTATGAATTTAATTTTAATAGTAGTTCGTAATGTACCACCGAGTCAAATGCTTTGCAGAAGTCAATGTAAATTACATCTATTGCTTTATCCTGGTCAAGAAGTGTAGTCCATATGTTTTTGCAGTGTAGAAGTTGCAAATTGCAAGACAATTTTTTTCTGAAATCAAATTGTTTATTGGAGAGTAAGTTGTTAGACTCTAGGTGGAAGGTAATGCATTGATTAATAATTGATTCCATAACTTTGCACGTGAAATCACATAACAAGATTGGTCTGTAGTTTTCAACTTTTATTGAAAATAGGGATGACTGTTGCTAAAGACCATAGTTTTGGTAAGGAGCTAGTTCTGAATGATATCTCATATATTATGCTTCGGGGTTTTGCTATGGTAGTGGAGAGCTTTTTTAAGAAGAATGCACATAAGCCATCAGGACCAATAGATACGGATGGTTTTAGGTGGCCTATTGCATTTTCTACATTATCTTCAATAAAGTCAATTTGTAGATTGTTGCAGTTAGTTGTCGTACGATTAGGAAATGTGGGGCATAAGCCATTACTGTTTACAAAGACTGAACAAAAGAACATGTTAAAGAGGTTTGCCTTAACGGCTTCATCACTATAGTCTTTCCCATTAGGACCTTCTAGGGTGAGATGTTTTTTGAGTCTTTAAGCTTCTTGGACAAGAAATGAAATGTCTTCAGAGAAAAACCAGGAAGTCCAGTTGCCTCCTGAAATTGCATCTTTGGGACAACCATGGTGTGGATGATTGAGAATCTCTACAGACTATATTGGGTCAGTGTTTTTGAACACCATTCAGAATTGCAATTCTTGCAGTTCATTGATGGAAGCTCTAACAGAACTTCAGGTAGGATTTTGTTCCAATCTTATTTGAGGCATCAGATAGGTAAAATTTTCTGTACGCAGCCATCATGTTATACTATTGACATAAGTTCATTTCCCAACATTTACTAAATGAATGAAATTCATATAAAGAGAAAAAATATGCCAAAAAGCTAACTGTGGCATATCCCGTACAAAGCATATCCCAATGCTTAGTAACCACAACAGTTCTTTTATCAAGCAAGTCACAGGGCACCTAAACTCAGAGTAGCAGAATTAACAGGTTACAGATGCCAACAGATGGTCCTTCTGAATGATTGATTTGCCTGCTGGGTCAAAGAAAAGCACTGATGTACTAAATGTTCAGAATTAGGCTATCAAAGGCTTTTTGTCAGGAATCCCTGCAAAACACAAATCTAACACAAAACTAAATCAGGAAGTTTGCTGATGAGGAGCTCAAACTTTCTAAAGGTTACTGGAAAAAATGAAAACATGAGGTATCATTTTATTCTCATCAAATTTAAGTAATTTTGGCTGTAATGGAATGAGGATGCTCAAATCCCTTTCTATCCTCCTCCTCCTCCTCTCTCTCTCTCTCTCCCTCCCTCCCTCCCTCCCTCTTTCTCTCCTCTCAACCCTCTCTGTCACCATCTCCATCATCTCCAAACTAAAAACCTGAACTATGTGGAACAAAACAGCAGATTTAAGGCAATTGTTTAATACTATTAAGTATAAAGTATACTTTATACTTAATGATAGTATAAAGTGTAAAAGTGTAGCAAATTTATTCCACAAATGGTATGAAGGGTAAAGTAGACAATGCTTTTTAAATTTATAATAGAAAGGTTTTGCAATAATGTGACAAAAGATGATGGTTACCCTATACAAAATCAATACTTGATAGTCATCAACAATATTAACCTAACTCCTAAGAAGCAAGTGTATTACCTAACTGGAGTATCTCCTATTGCTGCCTTTTCTGCCAAGCTTCCACCCTGGCCCTCTGGTCATCAAGTATTGTGTGAAAGCAGTCAAAATCCAAAGGTGGGCATTCCCTTGCCCTTAAGTGAGTCAGTAATGAGGGGTGGAAAAGAAGCTTCAGACAGCCTGGAGCTTCTATTGGAAGACTCAGGGGTGAGATTCTACTGGTTCGGACTGGTTTGAGTGAAGTTGTAGTTCTGGTGATTATTTGGCCCCACCCACCTGCCATTTTTCTGTGCTTCTATTCCTTGTGTTTGAGCACAGCTGATTCGCACGGCAGAGCGGTTTGCCACGCATCAGCTGGTAAGCACATGCTCACTGAACTGGTTGTTACACCAGTTGAATTGCACTACTGGGAAGACTACATCCATGTCCACAAGGACCAGCTCATGAAACTTTTTAAATTGGCAATGGGAACCATGCTCTCTGACATAGGATAATCACCCATTAAAACTCTTTCCAATAATCATGTTATATATGTTTTTAAAAGTGTTATTTTTCTGAAAAGGGGTATGCAAACAGTAGTTTCTTTTGATATACATATTTAAATATGTATTTTCTGTACAAAAACAGCCCTAAATGCCTATTTTGACACATTTCTTTTGAGATATATTGTGAATAGCAATTTGTAGAACATAAGTTAAAATAGAATCAAAAAACTCTAGTGGATTAATAGACTGCATACATTGTAAATTCTAGAAGAGCAGATTAGGTCACCTGAATGTGAAAATATTGAATTGCTCAAGCATGCTCAATTATCACATATTGTTCTCAGATTATTATGAAAAGGAGAATGCCTATTGCATTTTTATATTGTTATTTAAAAGTGAAGTGTGAGAAATACTATATGAAACACAGTAATAAAAAACAATAAAAAGCTAGAAATATTTAAAATATACCCAGATAGTGAACTAGACTGGATAAATCTGGATAAATCAAACAAATTGCACATCTGTAATTTAATTCCTTTAATTCCCTGCCTTCTTTACTTTAAAGTGTTCATCTCAGTGAAATGTTTTTTATAGGCCTAATCCCCTCCCCCACAATTCTGCTTTATTACGGTAGATTAAGTGTTATCTGAAGTTATGTGGGAAAAATAGCAATAACACTTAGACTTATATACCTCTTCACAGTTCTTTAAAGGCCTGTCTAAGCGGTTCACAGAGTCAGCATATGGGTCCCAAAAATTTGGGTCCTGATTTTATTGGCTTTGGAAATATGAAAGCCTGAGTCAACGTGGAGAGGTCCCCATTCCATCAATTTTCAAGTAAACCATGGGTGAGACTTAGTAACTTCTTGTTTATCAAGCTAATTATGAACATGCACATTTTATTATTATTATTATTATTTTTTAATGAAACCAACTGAGGGAAGCAATGCATTAATCTTATTTGTTTTCATGTTTCCCATGACCGGCTCAGATTTGATATCACAGATTGAATAAAGGGACATGTCTGGAAACAGGCAGATATGGTAGAGGTTGCTATGTCTCACTTTTAAAATTCCCACTGCACATTTCACTGCATGCTAAAAATAAATAAATGCATGGATACTTTGCAGCCAAACTGAGAGTTAGAGGTTCATAGATCCAGTCAGATCTAAGAGAAATGAAAAATTAAGGGAGCATGGACCGTTCCACTCCATTGCCTATGAACCTCCATTGTAATAAATTGCACAAATTGCATTGTAATAAAAGCCACATCCCCTGCATCAAATAATGCTTTTAAACAAATGTAGGAACCTTCTTCTGCAAATTACATAAATTTTCAAATAGTGGGAGAAAGGCAGACTCTTAAATTGTTGAGAGCTGAGAAATGATGTTGAGGCCATGTTAATAAAAGAAATCTCATATGCTTTCCACATCTTTTAAAAGTAATGCAAGAGAAATATCAATTTCAATAGTTTTCTTCCCCTCCTGAAGATAGAATAGAATAACAGAGTTGGAAGGGACCTTGGATCCAACCCCCTGCTTAGGCAGGAAACCCTATATCATGTCAGACAAATGATTGTCCAATCTCTTAAAACCTCCAGTGTTGGAGTATTTACAACTTCTGTAGGCAAGTTGTTCCACTGATTAATTGTTCAAACTGTCAGGAAATTTCTCCTTAATTCTCGGTTGCTCCTCTCCTCAATTAGTTTCCATGCATTGCTTCTTGTCCTACCCTCAGGTGCTTTGGAGAATAGCTTGACTCCCTCTTCTTTGTGGCAACTCCTGAGATATTGGAACACTGCTGTCATGTCATCCCTAGTTCTTCTTTTCATTAAACTAGACATACCCAATTCCAGCAACTGTTTTTTATATGTTTTAGCCTCCAGTCCCCTATTCATCTTTGTTGCTGTTCTCTGCACTCTTCCTAGAGTCTCAACATCTTTTTTACATCCATGGTGACCAAAAGGAAAAGGAAATAACCATCCTTCAGAATCTCCATCACAATACAAAGTGATGCAAGAAAGCTGCATCAATTAAAGACAGCAGACAATCTGCTCCCAATTAATAAACAAAAATCTTAGTTTCATATTAACAGAAAGTTGAAAATGCAGAGAAGAATCTGGGGCTTCTGGAAACTTGTTGTAATAGGCCTTTTGCAGGAAGATGGCAGTTTTCTCTCTTCATGTTATTAGAAAAAAAATGATTCGCTGGCCAAATACAGCCACTCTTCCCACTCCAAAAATTTAAACACATAAAAGAGAAGAGATGAATATATACTACTGCTAGGACATCAGTTCCACAGTTAGAGTTGTTTAGTAGCTGTCCTGAAAGAAATGTGTATAATACTGACCTCTTGAATTTTTTTTCCCCAAGGCTGCTGTCAGTTGTCAATCCTGAAGCTGGCTAGACGGTGGCCATCTTTGATTTGGCTTGGTTTACTTTAGTTTAGTTTATTGTCATTGCACCTCATACAATGCAATTAAATGCTATCTTCAGTGTACGTTATAACTGTAAAAATAAAACACACATCCTTCACATTCTATACATTGAAAATGCGATATTGCATTAATATTGCACTATAAAGTAGAATTCAATATAGTTACTGCCCTGGGATAGAAGCTGTTTTTCAGCCTATTCGTGTTTGTTTTCATTGTCCCGTACCATCTGCCAGATGGTAATAGTTCAAAAAAAAAAAGGGTGCTCAGGATGAGATGGATCTTTGAGAATGTTTTGAACTTTCTTAAGGCAGTGGGAGCTATAAAGCTCTTCCAAGGAGGGGAGAGGGCAACCAATGATCCTCTGGGCAATGACATTAACCCTCTGGAGCGCTGTCCTATCTGCCACTGTGCAATTGTCAAACCATACACAGATGCAGTAAATTAAGATACTCTATATGGTGCAGCGGTAGAAGATCACCAGCAGGTTTTCATTCAGTTGTTGTTTCCTGAGAAGTTTCAGGTAGTATCATCTCTGCTGGGCCCTTTTGACCAGTACTGCAATGTGAACACACCAGGTCAGGCCCTCTTTTATGGTAACATCCAGAAACTTAAAACTGGCCACTTGCTCCACTCAGTCTCCATTGATAAGTAAGGGCTGGATGTCTGATCTATTCCTTCTATAGTGCACTATAAGCTCCTTGATCTTATTGATGTTAAGGACCAAGTTATTGTCTCCACACCATGAAAGCAACTGGTCCATCTCATCTTGATAGGCAGATTTACACACACACACACGCCAAGAGATGAGTCCCACCACTTACTATTCTACTGGGTTTTTTCCTTTCTTCAAAGCTTCAGTGCTGGCACAGACTGGAGATGAGGGATAGGGAGGGGTGTGTGTAGAGATAGACTAACATTCTTTCCCCTGAGAACCAAAGTCATGTGTGAAGGTGGTTGGAAGGTGGAGACTAAGCACATCCCACAACTGGACTGTGTGCTGATTGGACCATGTGACTAATACCTCTGGGGAAGTGACAAGCTTTTAATGAGGGGAAAAACTGGCGGGAACTTTTAGATCTGGTTTTCACCATCATTGTGCCAATATTATATGCCCTAATAAAATGTTCTTAAAATGATCTCATGCTTCAGAGTTCTTTCGTTTGGGCGGGGGGGGGGGTTGTGTGTTAGTTGGGACCCTGACAGAGTGCTTTTGTGTCTTCAAGATTGCTGGAAATTTCTATTATATCCATCTTTAACTAGCAGTAATTGTGATAGATACAGATAGACAATGCTTGCAATGATTTTTAAAAAACGATGGTGTTAGTAACAGAATCTTCAACTTTAATACTAGTATTCCATTTGCCTTTGAATTAATAAGAAATAGAAGTGAAGAAAACCCAAATGTCTTTTCTTCTGCTAAAGGAATTTGAAATATAAAGTGGGATTTAATCCAAGTGTCCACAACTTGTGACAATCATGCTTCACGATGACTCCAAGCATGATTCTAGTCACTGTTTTGAAATAAGCAATTTATTTAGTTCCTGCTTCCATTAAATAATGAATTCCAAGCTCTGTATGGATTCACATGTGCAGTCTGTAGCTGACAGATTTTTTTTTTAATGTAATTTTATCTATGCACTGGACAGTTATTTGTACACATAGCATTCATAGTATTTACAAAACTACAGAATAAATTATTTTTTAAAAAATAATAATTATAAAATAAAATTACAGACCATACAGAAAAAGGTAGATAGAAAAGGTTACTCTTTCATTTTTGTTTTTTATTAAATAAAAATTTAGAATTAGAATCTCCAGAGTGCCTAAATAAACTCTGAAACTGGCTACTGCAAGCTGTAGTGACAGCTGCAACATAGACGCTGTTGGAAGAAATATCCATCTGGGTTCAGTTCCAAGTGGGGAAAAACACATTGAAAATATGGAGGCTGATTGGAAAGATGGATTATTGATGGACAGGACCACATGAGTTTGAGGTCTTGGGCAGCTGATCACATGAAGTTGAGAGAGACTGTTATTTATACCCCCTCTGGGGCCTTACCCTTGAGCTTCCTGTTCCTGTGGCAAGGGCATGAATTCTATTGGTTGCTGTCAGACTCCCATGGGGCTATGCAGGGGTCATAGTTGGTTTTGTAGGTTATTTCAGTCAAGCTTGGTTGAAGCTTGGGCTGATGCAATGAAGGGGCTTTGTTGTGCAGTTTCTATTGTGGCTGAATGGCTTCTGCCCTGAAGGATAATCCCATCATCCTGGAGCTAAAGGTCTTTTGTTTTGTAAATAGTGTGGCCCAGTTTTGCTGTGGCTATTAACAAAGGTGGGGGCTGCTTTCCAAGAGCAGGTTTCTCTTTTAGGGAAATATAATATCCCTTTTAAATATTTCTCAAAGTATTCCATTCTTCTAAGAGGGGTGGGTGCTAGCTTTCTACAATACTTTTGAAAAATATATATGAGAAAAACATTCCGGTGTATAATCTAATTTTCCACGAATCCCTTTGCACATTAAAGGCAACACTATTTATCATCTCAAGGTTATTTTGTGTTACTCCAATTACTTTCAGGAATATTCCACAGCCAGAAAAAACATTTGCCTTGTGTTATATATAATATACAGTATACAGTATCTGGATATGCTGGTGGAAATAATCTGAAGAGAATGGAGGAAAACACTCTTCCTTTTATTTCTAGAAGCAGGAAAGGGGGCACATTATTTTGCAAACTAGCTCTGCTTCTTCAAAGCATCATCAAAAGGAAGAGGCATTGACATCTTGAACTTTGATGTTGGAAAAGACTCTTGAGAATACCATGGACAGCCAAGAAAACCAACAAATGGATCATCAAAGAAACCAACAGAGTTCTCACTAAGCACAAATGACCAGGCTCAAAATATCCTACTTTGGACACATTATGTGCAATCCTAATTTCCTAGAGAAGCCTGTAATGCTGGGCAAGATGGAAGGAAAAAGAAGAGTATTATCTGCAGCATGGTGAAGGGACATAGTTTCAGTGGCAGTGAGTGCAGTATTAGAAAAGCTTAAAGGACCTGATTAGTGACAAATCACCATGGATAACATTTATGTAGTTGGTAGGAGTCCGTAACAACTTGATTACACATTATCAATCAATCAAGATTTTCAAGGATCCAGCTATTCTGGTGGTACTTCGTCGAAGATGGATCGGAGTCCACAATTTGTGTGCGGCTTTGATCCATGCTCTACCCATTGGAGGGCTCCAACGAGGCCTGAGCCACCTTGGAGGAGTGATGAAAAGGGGGGAAGCCACCTGTCGGGTCGACGGGAGCCACATCTCCCATCCCTGGCTAGGTATACTCCCTTCAAAGACAGGCTGCAGTGGTGGTCTAAAATGGCCACCCTGAAGATGGAAAGCTGACCGGGAAATAAGGTTATGCTGGAATGGTGAAGCTGTGGACAGTGTGTGGACCAGGTGAAATATTTGGATATTAAAAGGTAACTCCAGGATTAAAAAAAAAAGAATTGGTATTAAAGATTGTAGAAGCGGTGACTGAAGCATGATAGGAAAATTGGATAATTAAGAAAATTGATTTTGGATTTGGAAAGAATTAAACTGAATGTGGGAAAAATCTTGAGGAAAACGTTTAATCATAACAAACTTTGAAATTGAATTGGATAACTGTTTAGATTTTGGCACTAAAATAGGCATTTTAAATGCTGGATTTGACTGTACCAAAAAGGAATACTAATTTGGAATTAGCAGAATTAATAAAAAGTTGAAAAAGAAAAAGAAAAAAATAAAAGGTGGAATTGAATTAAGAGTGCCACCTAATGGTAAAGGAAAAATTTATTGACTTTTTAAAAATAATGAAATGAAATAAGAGGAATTTTATTTCAACAAAATCCCGCCAAAATGGAATGTTAAAATATGATAGTAAATAGATATATGAAGATTTTACCCCAGAATTAACTGTTGGCTTTGAAAAGGAGTTTGAAAAGAAGCAGACTGAATAGAATTGAGATATAAAGACTTATAGACATTGACTGCTTTAATAAAAAAAGATCCTGGTTGAAATAAACTATTGGACATTTGGATTGGATATAAATATCAGGAAAGAAAAAAAGAAAAAGGCTACAAGATAAGTGGAATATTTATGGAAATAAGGTTGGAATTGCAAAGCATGAAAGAAATGATGAAAGAAAGCTTGGAACTATAGAGTATAATGCTACAAAAACTGGAAATGGTGATGCAAATCAAAGAACAAAGAGAGCTAGAGGGGGAGGAGTTAAACAAAGAAGGAATCAGCATTAAAGAGCTAGTAGAGCAACAAATGTTAAGCTAGGATTAAAAAAGGAGTTAAAAGTAAAATACTAAGGTTTGATGTGATAAACAAATGGGGAACTACTTGGAAAGTTAAGCAAAGGAAGAGGAAACAACATAAAACGGTATTGCAGAGGAAGGATCAGAAAAGGGAGGGTGACAAAGCAAACAGCTGGAGTAGTAATCTAAGGGAAATAATAGGGAAAAGAAGGGAAATGAAGGGAAAGTACAAAAATGATAGAAAAGAGAAAGCAAGCTAAAATGAGAAGAAATTGTACAGTTCAGAGGATTAGAGACGATGGGTAGGAGGTGATTAGGAAAAGATATTGAAATGCATTGAAATGCATTGTGGTTTTTAAGAACATAGATGCAAAAAATATTAGAATTGATGTTACATAAAGAATTATTGATAAATTAGATACAAATTTAAGTTGAAATAGATATGGAAATGAGAATATACTAAAAGAGTATTAATTAATATTTAATGTGATGAAAAAAGCAAAAAGGGAGTATAAAATTTGAAATAGATAAATTTTTAGTAGTTTTTAAAAATTATTGACTAGATTAAAATGGAAAATAAAGTTAGTATGCAACTGTTTTCTGGGAATAAATATATGATTTGAATATAATAGAGTAAAGGGAATATGTGGAATCTGATTTAAAATGTTTACCTAATTAATAGTAGCTAAGGGATTATAATGGCTATATTGTTATCAGTTTATACAATGGATTAAAGTGAGTAAAGTGGGGAAAATGTATAAGTAAAAATTGATAATAAAAGGGGAAAATGTCTGAATGGAATAATTGTATGTGGAGAAAATTGTAAATGTGACGGATGTAAGAAAATATGTATAATTATTATAGAAATTGAATAAGAATATGGATAATATTGTTAAATGAGACAGGAGAATATTTAAAGAAATATGTAAGATAATAATATGATATGAATTTGGATATGAAAACTGAGTATGTAATCATGGTCATGTTTGTATTGAAATGTGAAAACCTGGAACCACATTGTTCACCCAATGAGATGTTTTTAAAAGATAAAAAATAAAAAAAAGATTTTAAAAAAGATTTTCAAGGACCCAGATTGTTGGGGGCAATATGCTGACTCTGTAAACTGCTTAGAGGGGGCTGTAAAGCATTGTGAAGCGATAGATAAGTCTAAATGCTATTGCTAAATGCTATTCAAGTTTGAGCAGCATATTTTAAGAAATCACTTTTAAAACATTTGTTTGGCATTGAGGTAGCTGAAAAACAGGAACTATAAACCAAATTGAAGTTTTCTTGACAACAAAAATGAAGTGTGAATAATTCCATCATATAAACAATATGATTTCCAGCTTTGTTTTATTTACTTTCAAGATCTGTTCTGCAGAGCTAGGGAAATTATGGTGAACCCTGGATGCCACAAGCACCAAGACTTGGTTGTGCAATATTGGTATTTCATTGTTAAATGTAATGTTTTGTATTCCTTTTCACATGTGGCCAAAACACATAAATATATTAATGGAAAACTCCATCAGTTGTAGACTTCCTTTTTCAATGTTGGTATCATATTCTTTTTTTCCCCAAAAGATCTTTGACTTGGAAATTAATGGAAAACAGTCATTATATACAAAGGAAATCATTGTTGACTAAGAACTTCCAGATTTAAAGCCTATTTATACCCTTGTTTATATGTTGAAAGGAATATAAATCCTACCACATAGCCACAAGTCTAGGGTTTTCATTAAAAGGAGCAAATTGCCTTAACTGTTTGTCTTCTCTGAAGGAATCATTGTTAAAAGATGAAGGTAAACTATCAGATGTACTTTAAGCATTACTTATCTTTGAAGTAAATGCCTGTGGTCAAGGCTCAAGCCCTATGGAATGGAAGGTCATTGAAATGAGTTTGAAAGAATAGCAGAAGCTCAGCAATTTACCGGTAGGTCTCTCTGGAATAAAGTCATGAAAATAAAGTGCATGTTTATAAGATAGGTCTCCTTTGGAGAAAAAGTTCAACTAAGCATACAGGTGCAATCAGAAGGATTTTTTAAAAAACAGGATTTAATGGCTGCAATTCCAATTTGTTTTAAAATGTGTTAGAAACCATAAAAGGAAATTAATTGGGAAAGCATACTTTTATTTTTCCACTTCAGTTTTGGGTACCACTCATGACACTATACCTCCTGGAAATGTTTCTAGTTATTTTAGGACACTGTGTTTTAAAAATAAAATAATCACTTATAGGATTTATACATGTACCAATAGTCATCAGGGCTGGCTTAACAGCATTATGGGTCTCGGGCAAAGCAGTGTACTGGAGCCCCTATGACAACTACTGACAGGAATAAAAATATAAATGGTTGATAAAATTAAACATATATTTGCATGTTAGTATTAATTTAAAAATGCAGTAAAATCTAATAAATATGTTATTGTATTTAACATCAGAGGTGGAATTCAGCAGGTTCTAACCAGTTCTGGAGAACTGGTAGTGGAAATTTTGAGTAGTAAATATCACCTCTGACTGGCCCTGACCCCATCTATTCCCTGCCTCCTGAGTCCCAGCTGATCAGCTGGGTTTTCTTTTGTTGCCTTGCACAGGAGAACAGAGCTGGAAAGTGAGTTAGTGGGGTGGGGAGGGAATGGGATTTTGCAGTATCCTTCCCCCAGAAGTGGGGTGGGAATGGAGATTTTATAGTATCCTTCCCCTGCCATGCCCTTCAAGCCATGCCCACCAAGCCACACCCACAGAACTGGTAGTAAATTTTTTTGAATCTCACCACTGGTTAACATACACAGATTAGTATGGGGTCCCCATGTTTGTGGGGCCCACGGGCAAGTGCCCATCAGGCCCATGCATTGAGACAGCCCTGATAGTTATACCATATTTACGTATGCAGAAAGAGAAATGACATTTTTTAAAAAACTTACATTGGAAAGCACATGTGCAGAAAGATGAATGAAAGAAGATAATCTATCCTACTGCTGCTAAAAGAAACATTTTGATAAAGAAAGTGGTTATAGAACTCCGGGAAAATGCCCACTTGCTAAGGCAGGTTGAGCAGAGCAATTCTGCATTTTACAACTCCTGTTGTTTGGAACCCTGACATGATCTGAATATTGCATTCACAGTTATCATGGGTAGTCATGAGCACAGGCTGGTCAAGTTCAGCGCATCTCTAAAAACAGAGCTTTATTGAGCATTAATTGGAAATGCCAAGAATTAAACCTGATTATTTTTCCATTACTAAATACAGGTGAAACTCAAAAAATTAGAATATCGTGCAAAAGTTCATTTATTTCAGTAATGCAACTTACAAGGTGAAACTAATATATGAGATAGACTCATTACATGCAAAGCAAGATAGTTCAAGCCATGATTTGTCATAATTGAGATGATTATGGCTTACAGCTCATGAAAACCCCAAATCCACAATCTCAGAAAATTAGAATATTGTGAAAAGGTTCAATATGCAAGGCTCAAAGTGTCCCACTCTAATCAGCTAATTAAGCCATAACACCTGCAAAGGGTTCCTGAGCCTTTAAATGGTCTCTCAGTCTGGTTCAGTAGGAATCACAATCATGGGAAAAACTGCTGACCTGACAGGAAGTCTAGTCCTGCCAAGACTGTAATAAGGGTTAATGGAGAGGCAGTTTCTGTAAGCAACACCAGAATGTTTCCTTCCTGCCTTCCTTACAGGATTAGGCCAGTAATTTCTTCTAACAACCAGTTCTCCAAACTTCTTAAAATATTAACAACCAGTTCTAGCGAATAGGTGCAAATTGGTAGAATCCCATCCCTGGCTGTAAGCCATAGCCATCACAATTATGACAAATCATGGCTTGAACTATCTTGCTTTGTATGTACTGAGTCTATGTCATATATTAGTTTCACCTTGTAAATTGCATTACTGAAATAAATGAACTTTTTCACGACATTCTAATTTTTCGAGTTTCACCTGTATTGAACACTTCTTTCCTACTAACCACAAAGCACATTAAATTGTAGCAGAACCTTTTTTTAAAGATGTGGGACTCATTGTTATTTGTAATATTTATTGAAAATGAAATCTAGGATCTCTACTCATTCTACACGTAGGAATCCATCTACAAAGTTCTCTTGGCACTATTGATTTCTTCAAAAGAAAGCTTCAGTAAGCAGCATCTCTGAAAACAACACCAACTTCATTTGCTGAAATTAATGCTGAATAGTCAAACTGCATATTCTACATAGTTTATGGAAACAAAAATAATAGAATGACAGAATTGGAAGGGACCTTGGAGGTCTTCTCGTCCAATGCCCAGCTCAAGCAGGAAACCCTATAGCATTTCAGACAAATGGTTATCCAATCTCTTCTAAAACACTTCCAATGTTGGACCATCCACAACTTTGGGAGGCAAGCCATTCCACTGATTAATTGTTCTGTCAGGAAATTTATCCTTAGTTCTAAGCTGCTTCTCTCCTTGATTAGTTTCCATCCGTTGCTTCTTGTCCTGCCCTCAGGTGCTTTGGAGAATAGCTTGACTCCCTCTTCTTTGGGGCAGCCCTTTAGATATTGGAACACTATTAACACATCACCCCTAGTCCTTCTTTTATTAAACTAGACATACCCAACTCCTGCAACTATTCTTCATATGTTTTAGTCTTCAGTTCCATAACCATCTTCATTGCTCTTTTCTACTGTCTTTCTATCATTTTAACATCTTTTTTTATATCATCGTGATCAAAACTGGATGCAATATAGAAAATAACATCAGTAGGATAATTTTGGACTATATGGTTAAAGAAGAATTTTTTGAGATAGAGCAGGGGTGTCAAACCTGATTTCATTGAGGGCCACATCAGAGTTGTGTTTGACCTCCAGGGGCCACGGTGGGCTTGGCTAGGGTGGGCTTGACCAGGATGGGTGTGGCTAGCTCAATGTCACTCATGTCAGGGGTGCCTATGGTTGACCAAGTGCTCTGCCAGTGAAAATAGGTTCCTGAGTTCTATTTTCAGCTGCCACAGCCTCCTGCAACCCTATGCCAGTGAAAACAGAGCTTGGGAGTCCATTTTTGCTGGCAGAAGCACTTTAGGTTGGTCCTTCACTATTTCCAAGCTGGCCCCCAGGCCAGATCAAAGTACCCCACAGGCTGGATCTGGCCCCCAGACCTTGAGTTTGACAACCCCGAGAAAGAGTGACATTTCCTAGAACTGTTGCATGCTTTAGCTTGAATTCAAGATATAGGAATAAAGTAACAGGAGTATTTGAAACTATAGCAGGGAACATTTTTGTCTTATTCATGTATTGTTTAAACCCAACTTCATTGTAATATAGCTCACTTCATCTCATTAATTCCATTCTTTGGCAATTATAATGGTTTGAAAGATAAAAGCCACAGTAAAGTACAACAGAATTTTTATTAAACAGTTTTCCTTTGAAGGGGATAAATTAAAGCCATTTAGAACAACGAGCAAAAAAATCTGTTGATACATGAACATCATTGAGTTCTGCTTGACAATAGAACATTGTATCAATAAAAAATGTTGTTTTTGAACATCTAAAAATATCACTCTTGTACTCTTCCCTCCAACTTATCATGAATACATTGACAGACAATCCTTTACAAGATCAGGCAAGCTGTTAATAATCAAATGATCCATAGAAGAGTGTATAAAATATATAAAATGGTATAGAAGTTTATAAGTCCAGATTTTCTGATGTAGCAAATGAAAATCATTATTCTGTTTGCTCAATTGTTACATAGACCAAGCTTCCCAGTCTGTGTTCCCCAGATATATTGGATTTCAGTTCCCATAATTCTGGATGGCAGATTGTGGGATATCATAATATAGAATTACATTCAATAAGATCGTGTGGAATTCTATGTATGTAGGAATTTCTGTCCCATTCACTGCATGTAGCTTTCTCCTATGGCTAGAGAGATTTTTCTATCCTACAATGAATGGTGAATATCTGACAGAGTTCCACATAGGGAGCTGTTACGATCCTGCATTTCAAACAGACCCAAAGTGCAGCATGCAATCTATGATCAACTCATTTCTGGGCTAAAACCTGAGTTTCAGTTCTGTAGTTGCAAAGTTGGAATTAGATTATGTAGATAGAATCCAAATCAATCAAGCCATGCCACACAGAAGTTGCAAGGAAGTGGAAAAGATTGGACCTATAGTAGTTATTGTTTATGTTAAAAAAAACTTTAGTTCCAGCCAGAGATGGATTTCAAAAAAAATTCCTACCCGTTTGGTGTAAGCGCATGCTTTGCATGCACACAGAGTTTGCAACTCATCTTCTGCTGCAAGTTCTGTGTGTATAATAGCTGACTTGCAGCAATTGGCTATGCCATGCAAAGCAGCTGAGGTTGAAATGTAGGAAATAAGAATCAGTAGAGAGCAGGGCAGGGCTCAGCAGCTGATCATCGGAGAGAACCAGTTTGCTCACAGATGATCCTTGAGAGCAAGCCAGTAGAATACCACCACTGGTTACAGCATCTATATACAAATCATCAGGCTGAGAATTCTAGCAATTCGTAGCTAAAGAAGCCAAGATATCAGCAATGCAATTTGGATTTCATTGCTTTTACTGTAATTTAGCAAAGTTTATAACTTTTACCTTATTCACATGGTAAAATTATTAAAGATAAAGCAATCTATCCCATTTGTTGCACACATTGAATATTGGGAAATAAAAACCACACAATGCTATCATGCATCATGAAAGTGTATCTGGTAGATGCTTGTGGAAGGCTACAGAATCTTCCAGAATGAGGAACTAAGCAAAGAATTGTGCGAGATTGACAGTACAGGAAAACATAATTCTAAATCACTCTCATTTACAGCTGGCTATCAGTCTGCCTTAATAGATCAACCTTTTAATGATCCATTCACAGAAATCTGACAGATTGTTTGAATCAAAGGTGAGTGAATTAGTGTAAATATAACGGACAGGAAAGAACACTGAAAAATATTACTTATATTTTTTTTTGATCTGGAAAATAAAACAAAATGTGAAAGCACATTTCTGTCAAATTCACTGGAGACAGATTCTACTTAACCGATTTTGGCTTTAGGTTATATAATTAATAGTAATAATTTCCTACAAAGAGTGGAAACACATGAATTTTTCCTTAAAGTGCCAAAGAAACATTGTTTTTGATTTCTACCAAATATGGCATGCCTGTTATAGAACTGATCAGGTATAAATGACACCAGTGCTTTACTTTGGAGAAGTGTTTCTCAACCATGCCAGCTTGAAGATGTGTTAACTTCATTTCCCAGAATTTCCCAAACAGCATACTGGCTGGAGAATTCTGGGAGTTGAAGTCCACACAACTTCAAGTTGCCAAGATTGACAAACACTGCTTTAGATGCTCTACATCAGGGTGTCAAACTCACATTGTCATGGTGGCATCACGTGATGCATTGGGACTTTTTTCCCCTTCACTAAATCAGGCATGGGTGTGGCCAGAGCATGATGCATCCAGCCTGCAGGCTAGGAGTTTAACAACCCTGCTCTAGATGGATAAAAATGGATAAAAAGACAAGCTTGTGTCTAAGGACAGATACACACACACACACACTTGTCTAATGACAAAACTAAATGGGATAAAGAGACCTGTAAGAGCTCTTACCAGACTTCAAATTTAAATTGGGAAAATGATGCTGAAGGAAATCTTATTTATTTGCCCAGTTTTACTTTTTCTCCACATGCGTCCCATCTCATTACTTCATGGATTTAAAAAAGAAACAGAGGAAATCTAGCTTTACAAGTGTATTAGTTTGCAGTATACCTAGGCTGGTACATTAAACAAAAATCTGTAGCAGAGAGGGTACTAGAACTTTGGCTGCAAAAGAATTATTTTCCTGTTAAAGGTAAGTGACATTCTGGAAGTTTCTTTGGAGTTCCTTTCTTTGTTCTTATATTGGGGTTCCTCTTCCTTGTACTGAAGAAGCTACCAACACTTGTTGCAGCTTTTTTTCTTGCTTATTAAAGAACGGATTAAAATAGGATGTCTTAGAAGCCCTGTGATAGCATGTCACCTACAGCAGGGGTCTCCAACCTTGGCAACTTTAAGACCTGTGGACTTCAATTTTCAGAATTCCTCAGAATTCCTCAGCCAGCTTTGCTGGGAGTTGAAGTCCACAGGTCTTAAAGTTCCCAAGGTTGGAGACCCCTGACCTACAGCACCTCTGTGCAGCTATCGTCAGAACAGCTAACTGTCAATCTGTCATTCTTCCCATCAGTCTTGTGAGAAACATCTGCTCTTTCTTGTCTTCTTCCAAAGCTCAGGTTTTAATCTTGTTCCTTGGCTGAATGATACTAGAAATACTGGCATTTGTATTTATGATGCTCTTTTCTTCTAGCTTCTCAAAAATGGACTTGGGAAGAGCTACATGGCAAGGTACACCACTGCTGTTAGGATGGGATAACAAGCAAGAAAAATAAAAGCCCAGGATTATTAAAAGAATCTGGCAATGTAGCATGACAGCCGTGTTTCTCCTCTACCTAATTCTGCATTCTCCTTTTCATACATATTGAGATATTTTGAAAATGTGGGTTTTTTTTTAATTTAAGAAAGCTCTTGGCTGTTCTGTGCTGCAAAAGATAAGATCTGTTGTAGCTGTGTCATGCTTGATATTTGGCTATACCAGTGAAGCCAAACATCAAAGAGGTCAACAATATTTGATGTAATCCTCAAAATATTTGTTCAAAATCCACGTCGATCAAAATGAGGTTTAGTTTGTCATCCATTCCTGTGGAACAGACCTACGAGTGAGTTCACCTATGGATATAACTATGAAAACACCAAGGCATAATACATTAGGACAAGGGTCTTCAAACTTGGCAAGTTTAAGACTTGTGGACTTCAACTCCCAGAATTCTTGAGCTGACATGACTGGAGGAGGAATTCTGGGAGTTGAAGTCCACAAGTCTTCAAGCTGTCAAGCTTGAAGACCCCTGCATTAGGAAGAAGGTAAAAGAGGGTATGCTTGCCTGCTTATCAACCTGGCATCATAGCATAAACTCACATATTTTGTAGTCAAGGCAGACATTCATATTATGCCTTAATGTTCCTACTTAAATAAAAGATCCATCACTAAAGAAGAAAGAAGTTATTCTGTATTTCTGCAAGATGTACCAATATATGGTGGATGTTTAGAGGGAATACTAAAATAAATGAATACGAATGAAATATGCATAACTTAGCTGCTTGCGGTGAGCACGTCTGGTTGACATGATTTTTTTCCATGTTCCTTTCACTGCTCAAAATTGATTGACATCCAGCTGCATGTCTTTATTGACTCACTGTTGTAAAAGCTAAGAAAGAGTGGTTCCCACAAAATCTAAATTATAACGGTGGTAGTTGGCTCTGGCATGGGATGTTGTATTAACTGAGCAATTATGGCTTATTCAGAAATCATGATTAAACATGGGCCACGTGATGAACAACCTAGCCAACCTGAGGCTATGAGTTCCTGGCTGAATTGAACATGAACCCAGTAACTCCAGCCTAGACTGCATTAGGTAGGGTAGAATTAAAAGTAATGTGGGAGCAAAGTCTACATCTGATATTTTAAAAATGTTATGGCCAATTGCCAATGTGAGAACCATCAAAATTGAAAATGTATATCAATTAGGCCTTCTGGCCTCCAACTACATCAATAAACCAACAGGCAGTTAGGCTAGCTAGAACCTTTCTCAGTAGAAACTGGGATTGCTAGCATTTGAGTCTTTTACTGCATGGTGCAGCACATTAAATCACATTGAACTGCAAATGTTACCTTACCAGACTGGAAGTCCAGAGGTGGTATTCAGCAGGTTCTGCCCAGTTCTGGAGAACCATTAGCAGAAATTTTGCGTAGTTCAGAGAACTGTTAAATAGCACCTCTGACTGGAGATTATATCGTATCCTTTCCCTATCATGCCACACCCACAGAACCGGTAGTAAAAAAAATTGAATCCCACCACTGTAGAAGTCATTATCATGGTAACTAGTATTCCTGGGCTCTAAATTGGTAATTTGCATTATAGCTAAATCCCATTCCTTCAATAGGCAATTAAAGCATCATTATATTTATGAGTTGTGTGGCATTGCAAAAACAACCATTTTAGTTAGTTTTAAGAATTTATTTGTAAGGGATCATATGATAAGGCTCTCTTTCTTTCTTTCTTTCTTTCTTTCTTTCTTTCTTTCTTTCTTTCT
>NW_020769317.1:25651331-25665747 GCF_900518735.1 Pseudonaja textilis
TCTTTCTTTCTTTCTTTCTTTCTTTCTTTCTTTCTTTCTTTCTTTCTTTCTTTCTTTCTTTCTTTCTTTCTTTCTTCCTTCCTTCCTTCCTTCCTTCCTTCCTTCCTTCCCTCCTTCCTTCCTTCTTTCCTCTCTTCCTTCCTTTCTTCTATCCTATATTAGAGTTGTTTAATATTTATCAGTCTGAATGACAGTTCACACTATCAAATAAGCAGAAAATGAAGGCTAGAATGAAGGCTGGAAATAAATAAACCCATGTACACACACCTACACTTTACCCAAGCATTAAAAGGAACTAACAGAGTGAAATAATTAAGAATCACATGAATCTTGCCTGCTATCAATAGTTATACCAACACTCAAGTAATTTTGATTTGCACATAGATTAAACTGTGATTCTTTGGAAGATAATTTTCCTTGCGGTACTGAATGTGTTGCCTACAGGGAATATTTAAATAACTGCTTAGATCTTTGGATAGACAACAAGGCTGTATATTGAAAGCACTACACTGTAAAGCACTCTTGTAAAGACAGCCAAGAATCCAACATCAGAATGTTAAGACAACTATCTCCTTCAGTAGCAAACAATGGTTCTGGCATAAATAGCATCGATTAAGGAAGAGAAACATCTCTTTGCTCTACTATCTAGAAGAAATACCACCTATGTTCCACCTAAATGTCTATGGAGATTCTCAGTCATCCAGGTCAGAGTTGTCCCAAAGGTGCTTTTTTCAAGAGGCAAGCGGACTTTCTGGTTTTTCTTTGAAGACGTTTCACTTCTCATTCAAGAAGCTTCAGCCAGAACTCAAGAAACTCCTTGCATGAAAAGCGAAATGTCTTCAAGGAAAAACAAAGTTCAGTTGCCTCTTGAAAAAGCACTTTTGGGATAACCGTGTTCCATCGACTTTCAGTAAGTATGGGTGAAATGCTATTTGGTTGGGGTTTTTTTATATACTGATGGAGGGATTTTAACTAAAGCTTACCAGTGGGTATTTAAGATATTTATATTGGTAGCAATCTGTGCATATTAATTTTGCAGCATGGAAGCACACGAGGCCCTAGAACCTTATAAGATACAGGCAGTCCTCAATGTATGACCACAACTGAGCCCCCAAATTTCCATTGCGAAGCAAGAGAGTCATTACATGAGTTTTGTCCCATTTTAGGATCTTTCTTGCCACAGTTGCTAAATGGATCATTTCAGTTTTCATGGTTATAAAGTGAATCCTGCTTCCCCACTGATTTTTCATGTCAGAGGGAGATCACATGATCCCAACATAATGCAACCATCATAAATACATGGCATTTGTCAAGGGTCTGAATTTTGATCACTTGACTTAATGTGATGATGCCAAGATTGGGTCAAAAATGATCATAAATAATTGTTCTCAGAGCCATTGTAACTTCAGTCACTAAATGAATGGTTGTGTAATGACCCAGAGCATGGCACAAAGGCAACACAGTCAAATAAGCAGTAAGAGTCCCTTTATTATCTCCAACTTTGCCTCCAATGTCTAGGTTACCTTCAGCTGGAGAAAAAAACTCTTCCAGGAACAGCCTTTAACTGTAGAAAATTCAGTCTAAAACAAGGTACATACAAACTGTAACTAAAAATCCAAACACCAAGCTGAAGTAATTAACTTGACAGGGCAGGAGAAGGAATTTCAGTCTTGAAAGCACAGAAAAACTCACACAGTTGGGAAGATACCAGGAACATAGAAAAGCCACAACAATACCAGATAAATTCACATTTGTTCCCAACAACATGCTGTGCGTAGCTTCCTCACCTTCCCAGGTGCAGCTAATGAGGGTAATCAGGGCCCTTTCCTCCCCCATAAGCCACGCAACTCACGTTGCTCCCTTCTCCATTCCTCCCTGCATGCCCTAGGATGAAGAGGGGGTGGGCCTGGGTCTTCCTCTGAATTCCCCCTCCCTTGCTCTACCTCTCCCCTGCTCTGCCCAGCCAGACGTTGCCCATCCCTAGTTTCTTCCACAGCCGATGGAACTACACTCCCACTCTCTGTCAGCTGTTCGGCCTCTCCCTCTGAATCAGATTCTGACATGGACATGACAGGTTGTTAGTTGAGGTTTACTTGTAATGTAAATTATCAAAAGCACTATCAATTGTGTAACTTTACTGATGCTCTTGCATCAGAACGTTAATGATTTCTCTTTACAAAAACTCTCTTGGAGATGGTAGAAGGATGACAAGAGAAGGATGGTAGCCCTTTTCTCTCTATGAGAAAAATAAAAATGTGTCAGAGGGCAATAAAAACATTTTCCCCCTTCTCTCTAAAATGATTCCCATTTCCTTAAGGTATCAATTAAAACATCCACTCTAATCTAAGTGTCATACTTGATAATAACAGTTCTGGAATAAACAATAGATATTTGTATGTTTGTTCATGTGTGTTTACGTACACACATACAGACATACACAATGCACTCAGAAAAAGACATACATACCAAAAAGACATGATTTTTGGCTCGTCAGAAAGCTCGGCTCTGTGTAGCATTGCAAAGATGTATAAATCAATTTTTACATGGCACTGCCTTACAAAACTAGAGATCTTTTTCAGTACAAAGGTTCCTTATTCATTGAAAAAAAATGTCCGCATATGGTTGTTTTATGTGTTGTATTATACACAAGAGTATATTGCAAATGACCTCTGCTTTGGAGGTGTTACTATTGTACAATATATAGCTGCCATCCTCTCGGGAGGTGGTTCCATTTCTGATATTGTAAGAAATACTACACAAATGCTGGAAACACTGATAGAAAACAGGAACAAGTAGATATTCTTAGCTTATCCCCCTTGTTTTAAGCCTTATATTGCTTTTTTTAATAGCGAAATGCCTTTTTTTTAAATTAAGAAAATTACAGAGTAATTTCAGAGTAAATTCACAGACATTAGGCAATTTTTGAGACATAAGAAAAAGAAAAAAAAGTCACACATCCCTCCTTAAGACCTAAAACTTTAGATGTGCATAAAATGGAAGAGGCACCTTTATTTATATCCAGGAAAGAACTGCTTTTGATATTGAAATGCTAATTGTACATTATCAGAATGACTGCAGGACCACCAAAGAATTAGCCTTTCCATAAGCCACGCTGAAAACCATCATCATCATGTATCTTTCACTTAATATATGTATTTCATTAGCAGGAGATATACTTTTAAATCAGAACAGTGAAATTCTGATATTGACAATTGCCGGACTATTTTTTTTTAAAGAGCAAATATGCAATTACTAAACACAGGTGATCCTCAATTTACACTCACAATTTAGTCCAACATTTTGGTTGTTAAGTGAGAAATTTGTTCTATGAGTTTTGTCCCATTTTATGACATTTCCTGCCTCATTTGTCTAAGTGAATCTCTGCAGTTGTTAAACTAGTAACAACTAATTAAGTGAATCTGGCTTTCCCCATTGACTTGGCTGGTCAGAAGGTCACAAAAGATGATCACATGACCCTGGGACACAGCGACCATCATAAATATGAACCAGTTGTCAAGCACCTGAATGTAAATCAGGTGACCATGGGGATGCTGCAACAACTGTAAGTGTGAAAAATGGTTGTTAAGCCCCCTTTTTCAGTGCCATTGTAACTTTGAATGGTCACTAAATGAACTGCTGTAAGTCGAGGACTACCTGAAAGGAACAATCAGGTGAGATTAAGATATATATGGAGGTCTGAAGAAAGCCCACAAAGTAGTGCCTTTTAAAAAAGACTTTCCCAACAACTAGATTACTCAGTGCCGGATAGGTACAGAGGGCTAGGAATAAAAAGTAGAATTACTAGCTGATGCAACTTTAACCATTCAGTTTACTTGAAGGAAATTTCTCACAATTTTTTTCTCATAAAAAGCCTGGGAGTTAGGTTATGATTATAGATCAGGGATGTCAAACTCGATTTCATTGAGGGCCGCATCAGGGTTGATTTGACTTTGGGGGGACATGGCCAAGATGGGAGTGGCCGGGTTGATGTCACTCGTGTTGGGGCCGCCTGTGGTGGCCTGAGCGCTCTGCCAGAAAAAACGGGCTCCCAAGCTCCATTTTCGGCTGAGATGGCCTCCTGCAAACCTCTAAACACCCACCACGGCCCTCCCAAGCTCCATTTTCACTGGAAGAGACACCACAGGCTGGTCCTTTGCTGTTTCCAGTGTAGCCCCGTGGGCCAGATCTAAGCATCCTATATCTAGCTGTATGTGGTCCATGGGCCTTGAGTTTGACCCCCCTGTTATAGTTTCATGGAAGCAGCAAATCTGGTCCAAGATTGACTCTATAACTAGTAACCTATCTTAGTTTACTGAGCATGAATAAAAAACTGGGCCATTGTCCTGGTATACTGCATCAAGCAGCCTATTGTATTAAGCTATAAGATACAACCTATGTTTTATGGTTGCATGGGGAAGTGATTTTGTGGAGAATGGGGATGAGGCTGTTGAGGAAGGAAGGAAGGAAGGGAGGGAGGGAGGGAGGGAGGGAGGGAGGGATAAGCCTCTCAACACATTGCTGTTCCAAGAACGATACCAATATAACAATATCCATTTTGTATTTCTTTTCTCTGAAAATCAAACACTGGTGGTACTATATGACATATAGCTTGATATTGTGTTCAGTTGCTATTGCCATCTCAAGTTACAATCTTAACCAGACATAAAGGTGCATATGCCATTTAATACACTAGGGCTTAATTTTACAGTAAACATCCACAGAATTGCACCATGTCTAAATCATAGGCAAAATGTGAAGAAAAATGTATTCTATAAAGCGGGGTTTCTAATTTGTTTCAATTATTCTGAATCACAGAATAATTGAACTCATAAACAGAAGTTTCAAAATTTCTTACTATGTCTCTTATCAAGTTGATAGGGGGAAAAAAAGGATATATATTGAATTAAGTGGTCTTCTGAATTTTGCTTTGAATTTATGGTATGTTATAAATTAGGAAATTCTTCTAATTTGACCTTGTATTACGTTATTAAAAGTCACAATATGCAACAGTTAGTGTGGGCAAATATAAACACGCCAACCAGATAAAGAAGGGAAACTAACTAGCATTCAATTGTCCTTCCCGAATGATAAGTGGATTTTACAAAGCTAAATAAGTGAAAGATACAAACATCAATTGTGAAAAGATACAAACATCAATTGTGAGAAGACACAAACAATTGAAGCCCTTGTCACTGTATTCCTATAGTTACGGAAGTATTTATGCCTGTGAATTTCAATTTTACCTGTAACAATTTTCCCACCTCAAAATGAAGATGGGAATTACAGAATGGTTTCTGTAAGTGTAAGGGGCAGATTCAGATAAATTTTGCACAATTAGGGTGCACAAAATACTGTTCAACAACGCTTACAATTCTTTATTGCACATTATTCACCTTGGCTCATTTTGATATTAAAGGTAACAAAATCAAGAACACATAGACTATTATTCATTTATAATTAATTGGCTGATTTGATGCCTTAACTAATGTGGTTATTTAATGTGGTGATATGCAAGTCCTGACAAAATATTCTGACTTGCAACAATTTGGTTATGCATTGCAAATAAAGTTGTAGTGATTTGCATGTCTGCATATGAGTATGTGGGAAGTCAGCTGTTATTAACCCTATCCATGATAATTAAACTGATTGATGTTGGAATCCATCAATGTTAGGGCACTTTTAATCTTATGTCACCAACAATGCAGTATAAAATCTCCCACAGCCCAAACATATACCCAAATGATAAAGAGCAGAAGCAAAATGATTATTGATACTGAGCCTTGAATGCTAAAGCAAACCTGAAGTGATTTTCATACTACTTAATACTACTTTTGAAGCCAAAATAAGAAAAAGAAAACTATCTGAAAATATTTGGAAATTTAATTTGAAGGTAATTCTAAATCAAATTA
Organism: Pseudonaja textilis; assembly: GCF_900518735.1. The sequence continues at coordinate 25,657,241 of NW_020769317.1, forward strand.
AAATGTGTTTTCAGATTTATTTATTTTTAATTACTTGTGTGCCCCTAAAATCAGTTTGGAAGATTTAAACACTTCGGCTCATGTGCAAAAACTGTGTTGTTTTTTTCCTAATCAATTTGAACTGACCCAGTTTGCTGAATCCATGCGAATGTCCAAAGATAATTTGATTGATTTTTCACTTTGAATCAGCATTTCAAATTAAATTTTGCATGATTTATACAGAACCTAGATTTTTGTCTTCTTCTGGTCTTGGTGCAAATGAGTCTGAAATGGAAAGGGCAAACAACTCCTGATGGAAAGACTACAATCGTCTTCTTACCCCAATTTAGGAGTTGTTACTAATTCTACTCGTTCGTCACATTTACATCTACATTAACATTATTAAAAGAAACAGAAGTCCTATTTGATATATTCTTCAGAAATTGTAGGCAATCAAGTGATGGACAGCAAAAGGAAAAAAATAATAATAGAATGTTGGGCCTCTTCTGGATGTCCCATCCATTCAATAGGAAGCCAAGGCAGTTATATCATCAACTTCACCAAAATTTGTAATTTACAGTCTGGTGAATTCTGGAAAAAAAACACCATTTCAATTACTCATTAAAGTTAACATGCTAGCTCCCCTATCCTCCACCCCCCACCCAATCCTTGTCTTTATTTTACAGGAACAACTCCGATTTAAGAAACAATCATTATAAAAGGTAAAACAAATAGGTAGCAGCAGCTGAGAAGAATCGAAGTCAGTTATATGGTCCACCTGAATAAATATGTGCCGACTCTCTTTACCCATCTTGCTGGCCTAAAGTCTGAAGTTCAGAGGTGTGAAGATTGTGGTGAAGGAACACGTTTTTCCTGCTGTACATGTGCAAAGAGATTGGTCCTCTTGGGGGTTGTCCAAGCCTTCCTATGAAGGTAGACGGTTGTCGACTGAGGGAAGGTTGATCTTTCGGAGGGCCTGGAAAAATGGTGCCATTATCCGCCTTGGCAGTTGATTTTGACATGCTTTGCATGACTCCTGCTAAGCCGTTGTGGTTCACCTCAAAAGAAGGGGCTTCATAAGAATCTCTTGTATGCTTGATAACTTCCACTATTTCTTTTTCCTTCAGGAGATTGCCGAGACAGACACTTGACAACTGGCAGTTTTTGTTTTCACAGGAAGTGGCTTGGCTGCCTGATGAATACCTAAAATGGTCCTCTGTGGCTGTATGTGCTGATCTTTTGTCCTTTGTGTTGAGAGTTTGGCTCACCATTTTGTTTAGGTAGGTAGCCTGGAGCAAAGGAAACAGAAAAGGGAAGGGAAAAAAATATTAGAGAAAAAAACATCTCTTTTCAACAAGGTTGCTTAGAGCACGCAAAATGTTCCTGTTAAGCTCCGCAGCTACACAACTGGGTGTATCTTCATCACTTCTGCATTAAAATTAAAACCCCTGCCCCTACCAGTAATACTTTCTTAAATGGCCATCATATTCCCCCCCACCTTTTTTTGATGTTTAATTGTCATTCCATATTTAAAAAATGTTAATTCTAATTTATTTTTTTTTAATTTTAATGTTAATTTTGAGACAATTTTTATTGATCAAGAGCCCCTCTTTGAAGGAGAGGTGCAATTTAAAACTATGAAATATAAATAAAAATTAAAAAAAAAAAACAGCAATGAACACTCTGATATTTCCCTGAAAATATAAAGATTATTAAGAGGATTCAACTTTAAAAGAAAAAAAATGGCAGGTACATTTTTACTGAACAAAGAATTTATCTATCTCAGATGGATGGAAACAGTAAAAAAGGAAACATTGTCTTAGCCTTATAACACCATATTCATGAATAACTCTAATATGTCAATATACTTATCAAAACATTCATTCCAAACCATTGGACTTTTCTCCAAGTTGTTCTTAGCATTCTGTTATGTAATTTGGATCCCAGCATTTTATCTCAAAACAGGCATCCAATTTAAATTACAAGCAGCCCACAACTTAGAACAGTAATTGAGCCCAGAATGATGGTCATAAGTTGTGCGAGTCATAAAGCATATTGTCAAATGACTTCCAGAATGTTATAGCCCCCTTTTTTTTCCTGGTGATTTTTATCCAAATGCTGTGATTGTTAAGCAAGGCCGTTGTCTGCATTGGTTTTTTTTTTGGCCAGAATGTGGAAGTAAATGTTGGTTTCCAGCCAAAAAAAACAATAAATTGTGGTCACGGGGGGCCCCTGCCTCTCCAGCAGCTGAATAAGAGGAGGAGGAGGAGGAGGAGGAGTGGGAGTTAGGGCCAGAATCAAGGCAAACTGAGAGCTCCGAGGGGGAAGAGGAAATGGAGCTGGCAGAGAGAGAGAGACAGGCACAGACTGGGCCATCTGTCAACCCTCAGATGGAGAGGAAGAGGAACAGCTGGGTCCAGTGCCTGATGCCCAGAAGGCAGAGAAAGGGAGAGCAGTAGAAATCCATGGGCTGAACCTGGGGAAGGAAGAGTCACCTCTGCTAGCAAGGCCCCACCCTAGCTCTGGGGAGAAAAGGCAGGGGGCAGAGATAAATAGGTGTGGCAGACAACTATTAATCTTCCACTGATGTTGGCCTGTGAGAGAAACTTTTTACCGGAGCTGCCGGCATTCCTAATAAAGGAATCTTTTGAGTTCACGCCAGAAGGTTTGTCGCGTTTGGGGAGCTGGGTCAGAACAATGGTTGTGGGATGCTGAAAACATCTGTAATTGTAGGTTAGTTGCCAAGTTCCCAAAATGCAATCAGGTGACTGCATGGGGATCCAGCCAATAGAACTTTGAATCTGGTCCGCAAATTCCTTTTTGGGGGGGACCCTCATAACTTAGACCAGTTATTAAGTGATTGGTCAGAAGTTGAGGATTACTTGCATTCCAAATAGATGCTACCTGGTTTCCTTTGGAACAAATCCAAGGAACCTGACATCTTTCTAAATTCATAACACCCTGGCATAACCCTGGCTCCACCACCATAATATCTGTCCTGAGATCCAAGTTTAACTCTTCGAAAAAGGTTCTAAAGCAAGTTATGCTCTCATCACTGGACAAATATACAACTGGAAAGATATAACCAGATTTCAGGAACAGAGACATCTAACAATACGAGATAAGTCTGAAAAAAGAGAGTCAAATACCTTTTCTCTAAGAAAGAATGCTAAAGCTACCGTGGTAGAAGTTCCCTACCTATCGTTAAAAAATGTCTATGAAGATTCTCAGTCATCCAGGTCATGGTTATCCCAAAGGTGCTTTTTTCTTTTTCAAGAGGCAACTGGACTTTCTGGTTTTTATTCTTTGAAGACGTTTCACTTCTTGTCCAAGAAGCTTCTTCAGCTCTTTAATCAGAGCTGAAGAAGCTTCTTGGATGAGAAGTGAAATGTCTTCAAAGAAAAAAAAACAACAGAAAGCCCAGTTGCCTCTGGGGGTGCGGTGGGGGAAGCACCTTTGGGATATAGTTACAAAAAGTGACATTCATTTTTCTTTCCTTGAAAAGATGCATCATAATATCTATGGCCAAATTCATGTCTTCTAAATATATTTGTGTTAATATTGTCAAGTAAAAGAATAACTGAATGTTTTAAAAAGGGATGTCTCTGCTTGTAATGTAGATACACATAGTTATGCACAAACACATGCACATACTTGGTTACCAAATAGGGACCATGGTAACTTCTAAGGGAGTTATTTCAAAGCTATGGCATACTGCAATTAACATGTTATGTTTCTTGCTTCTTTCTGAAGATAGGAGAAAAACCCACACATATTACAGTTCTAAAATCCCAGCTTGTTATATATGAGAACCGACTGTCTTTTGTACCTGTCCCTTTATGTTATTATAATTATTCTCTAATTACCACATTTCCTCATTTGCACCTCTCTATGAATTTGCCTAGGTATGCAAGTGTTCAATAAAAATTGAAAACAGGTAGTTTTTTCCCCTCTTCCTACCTTCAGTCAAATTCATCAAAATGAAAAAAAAAAAAATCAAGTATAAAATGCTAACCAGCTTCTTACATTATAAATTTAACAATATTAAATTTGTTAATTCAACATACGTAACAATAAGTATCATGAGAAAAATGATTAATGACAAGGAACTATAAAGCATCCTTTAGCAGTGAACTAGCAGATTATCCTGACTAATAAATAAAATAGAGCAGGAAAAGTAGTCATCGGAATTCCCTTCCAACTTTTGATTTTCTGAAATTGTAACTTACAAAGGAGCAAAGGGAGTACTAAGCAAATGTTGAGGCTATAAGAAGTAGCCTAGTCTGGTCTTTCTTCAGTACCAGTAAGTCCTTAATGCTTTTAAGGTGTCTCAAGTAGAAGGGACCTTGGAGGTCTTCTAGTCCAACCCCCTGCTCAAACGACTCCCAGCCATGAAAACCAACACCAGACCCAAAACAACACGGGACACCACCGCCAATCCCCCTCATCAGACCCAAGCCCAAGCCCATCCTATAAACGAAAGACAATCACCATCCAGAAAACAGACCATGGTTGCTTTGCCAGCTGTCACACACCCCGACCCCCAAACCAAACAAGCTGACACACGCCAAGAACACAGACCCAGACCCCAAACTCGAAGCCAGACTAAAACCCAGAATGCTACATCACAGCCACCCGCTCAGGACATCACATCAGAAAACTCAGGAAATTATACCACAAGAACTCAAGAAGTTGCAACACAGCAAATGACCCAGGAGACCACAGCACAAGACCAAGGATACCACAGCAATGGTATCGTATAGACAAACACAATACAGAAGCCTGATGATGGCAGATGAGATTCTGCCGAAATGTTGCTACAACTTTAAAAGCACAACTACAATGACGTGGGAAAATACCCGAACAAAGCTTAATGCCGTACATGTACCTGCAAAAACTTAAGAACACACACACACACACACACACATATATATATTCTTAAGTTTTCACGGGTAGTTACAAGATTTTGCGGGTACTTTCGCGGGTACTTACAATATATATACTTACAATATATATCTTTTTGCCTTCTAGAGCTGAAAGTGTCTAAGTAGCCCAAAGTCATCCAGGTTTCTGGCCTGATGCCTTCACCAATGCAACAAATTGGCTTTCTATACATAATCTCACAAACGGGTAGGATTCTACCAGTTTGCACTTATTCACTAGAACTAGTTGTTAACATTCTAAGCAGTTTGGAGAACCGGTTGTGAGAAGAAATTACTGGCCTACTCCTGTAAGGAAGGCAGGAAGGAAACATTCTGGTGTTGCTTACAGAAACTGCCTCTCAGTTAACCCTTATTACATTCTTGGCAGGACTAGACTTCCTGTCTCAGGAACATCTCTGGAGTTTTTTTCCCCTCCTTTGCTGGTACATTGCTTGTGTGGAGTGACCATTCAAAGTTACAATGGCACTGAAAAAAGTGACTTATGACCATTTTTCACACTTACGACTGTTGCAGCATCCCCACAGTCATGAGAGGCCAGGCGAGGAGATGCATGCCTCAATGTGAGTGATATTGAGTTGGCCACACCCAGCCAATAATATGATCACCAAGCCATGTCCACCCAGTCACATGACCACCAAGCCACACCCACCACCTAAGCCATGCCCTCAGAACCTGTTGTTAAAAATTTGAATCCCTGCTCACAAACATGCAATATGCAGCTCAGAACCTTTTTACTGGAGATAAAATCTACAAAGACAAACTCATACCCATCAATTCTTTTCCACTTTGGGCTAAGCGACATTCTAAAATTTGCAAAGCAGGGTAAGAAATAGTAAGCCCAAGGAATGAAGACACGAGATAAGGAAAACTCTTCTTCTTCTTCTTCTTGTGCCATATCCATCATTGGATGTTGGCGATCCTATTTTTATCAATAGCCACATGAAAAAGTGCTGCTGAGTTTTGTCCAAACCAGTCCCTTAGATTTTGAAGCAACTGATTCAAAATAGATAACTCTAACTTGCACCAAACAATTTGCTATTTGCCTTCCTATTTTTATATCCCTCTAAATTATCCCTGAAAACCTGTTTGGGGTTGTGGTTACAGTATCAGGCTAGAATTAGAAGACTGAATTCTGTCAGTCACCTTAGGTACAAACACCTTAGGTACAAAGTGAGCTGGGTGATCATGGGGCCAGTCACTTTCTCCCAGGCCTAGGAAGAAGGCAATAGCAAATCTTGCTATGAAAACTGTAAGGACTTCAATCTCTGAGAATCAGACCTTAGGAAAAAAAAATTGCTTCTTCTTTGCACAAACACTGCTTCTCTTCTTTAATTACTTCTTTTTTTATTATTGTTGTTCTCCATCTAACCATGCTTCTATAATCCTCATTTCTCTTGACCTACAAACCCTTCCTTTTCATATTTCTGTTAAGATATAATATTTATCCTCTTTATATATAACAAAGTTGGCTTGATGGATTACTTTTGTACCAATCCATTCCGCACCAATTCATCACTCATCTATTATTACACATGTGCTGAAGTAATCCACTGCCACTGCATTCTCCTTACTTTTGTATTTTTTCCAAATTTACCCAACTTTCACATTTGTCTCTTACACAGACATGTTCATTTCTTCTGACAAACATTAATTCTTTGCAACAGATAACATACTACCTGTGACCTTCTTAACAGCATTTGTAGAGCTTAACATTTCTTCCATTTTCTTATCTTTAGCACACATTCTGTTACGGCTCAAATATTCATCCTCTATTTCTGTTTTTTGCTATTTATATACAACCTGCAGAAATTCACTTCACATTCAAAGCAATCTACCTTTGACTTTAATGTGTTAATTTTTTTTCCAATTCATATTCATCAATTTATCGCTTAGAAAATATGGGCAAATCTCACACAAGATAAATGTATAATTCAAGTCTGTTCACTGTTTTATATGCTGTCTCTAAAAAAGGAACATATAATACATTTTCTCAGTCATACATATCTTGTAAATTGCTGAAGAAAAATAATAAAGCAAGAGTTTGATTTCCAAATTTTGTTCATGATGATTTCTCATATAGCTTCGATCCAAAATCGTGCCAATTACATAGGGCACTTTATCAATGGTATAAAGCAGTGATGGCTAAACTTTTCAGCACCAAGTGCCCAAAGCGTGCGCATGCACATCCCCAAAATACAATGCATGCATGTCCCCTGCACATGTCCCCTACCCCCCCACATGCCCCCCACCTCCTGTGCATTCACCCCACCCCCTGCATGCGCCGTCCTCCCACGCATGCATGACAGAGAGCCAAAGGCCAGATGGCCATCGGGAGGTGCATGCACATGCATGGGGAGCTAAGCTGGGGTGACAGCTCACATGCCCATAGAAAGGGCTCTGAGTGCTATCTCTGTCATGGGTGTCACAGGTTCACCATCACGGGTATAGAGTTTCCTGCCTGAGCAAGGGATTTGACTACAAGATCTTCCAACTCTGATTCAGTTCGATTAGATTCTACACTACTCTACTCTACTCTACTCTACTCTACTCTACTCTACTCTACTCTACTCTACACAATTCAATTCTATGAATGCCATTTACCATGAGTTGTAGTGCTGGCTATAAATAGCTATTAATGCTGATGGCAGTGTAACTATCTCTGGAAGCCCATCTAGGCTGCCTTATGCAGTTGGTTGGTCACTATGAGAACATACTGCCAGACTAGATGGGCATAGAATAGACAATATCATTTTCCAACTGTCAAACAAGAATAAAATCTTCATTCACATGTTACATGAAGAGCCCCGTCTCTCTATGTGTGAACCACTGCCATATTTTAAGATTTTTTTTTCTTCTACTCCATCTACAGATCCAAAATATTGCAGTTTTTTCCAAAATGGTTATCAGCCTATGATCACTTTTGTATGACCCCACAACAATTTGCATGCCAGCAGTTCATGCTTTATGAAATATCCTTTAGCTCTTTCCATTTATAATTAAATCTATACTTTTCACATTAACTTTATATATGGGAGGAATAGAGTTCCGCAACTTATTCACTTACCCAACAAATAAAAAGGGTTATAGGAAATAATGTAAAATGATGATGATGATGATGATGATGATGATGATGATACCTAATTTCATTGGGGTACTACCATGTCCAAGAATTTTATAAAACGCATCAAGAAATTGCAGTTTCCTGCAATAACAATAAATGGAACTGCAAAAAATTGCGCTATTGGGAACATGATACATCTTAAGAAAATACTTGGTTGATACCTAGGATGGTGGCAGCAACCCGTATCAACCATCAGCACCAGCCAATAATATTTGTGATACATTTTTAAATGTTCAGTTGATTGAGTTTCATGTTTAATTAATAACAACAACAACAAAAATACAAAGACATAGAAATAGAATGACAGTGGCAAAAGAAATAAAGGTTCAGGGTTGAGCACAATCCTAAACAACTGGAGCACCACTTGAACACCATTTGCATTGACCAATTCACCATCAGTCAATTGCAAAAGGCAGCTGTTATGTCCTGAGGACTCAAGGAGTTCTCACTCAGGTCCACTCACT
>NW_020769317.1:25665757-25735005 GCF_900518735.1 Pseudonaja textilis
TGTTGCACTCATGCTCTGGTTCAGCCTCTCATTGCTCAAACTTAACAGCAGCCTTCCTCGGAACAGCTTATATAATGCAATGATGCTTCTAATACCACAAACATTATCATTTGCCTATTCCAAGACCTTGGGAAGAACTCGATAAGTGGATAAAAATGCCAAATGCAGGCTAAGTATCTGGCTGACAGTGCGACAAACAATAAAAAAAGAAATAATTCATTTTTTTGTCAGAGGAAATCAGCCCCTACCTTCCTTTTCTTTTGTGGAAAATAGAGTCCACAGTATATTGTGATTAATTAAATATTATTTGAATAACAAAAGGAAAGAAAAAAAAATAGGGGTTATTTTCAAAAGTTATTTTAAAAAGTGTCTGTTTAAATCACACACAGCAATTTAGAAGAACATCCTGTAGGAAAATATGCAGGGGAATATAAGAATCTGAGCATATCCCACAACAATTCTGGCTTGCTGTGATGTAGAAGCATCTGTAATTTAAATAGTTGCCCATTTGCATAAATACACAGAAAACTAAATTTGTATAGAGCCAATAATTACCAGAGACAAAATATTAGATTTAGAAACAAATACGTAAAAAGATATAACTATGCTTAGTTAACTTTTCTGTATTTCTCCAGAAGACAGAAGACCTTGGACTAGGTATTACATCGATGCCAGCTTGTTCCCTGAAAATTACTTCTGACAAACTCCAAATTTAATAATCTTTGCTCTTTATTTCTGCTCCATGCAATCAAGAACCTGTATACTTTATGAGTCAAAAAGAGGATTGTGAAAATATTTACAGACCCCCTCACATCCCGGACATAAACTGTTTCAACTCCTTCCCTCAAAACAATGTTATAGAGCACTGCACACCAGAACAACTAGACACAAGAACAGTTTTTCCCAAATGTCATCACTCTGCTAAACAAATAATTCCCTCAACACTGTCCAACTGTTTACAAAGTCTGCACTACCATTACTGTTAATCTTCTCATCACTCCTTATCACCCATCTCCTCCCACGTGTGATTGTAGGACTGTAACTTTATATTGACTGTTTCCTAGTATGATTTGATTGCTTATTGCACCCTATGACTATCATTAAGTGTCGTACCTTATGATTCTCGACTCTTGACAAATGTATCTTTTCTTTTATGTATTCTGAGAGTATTTACACAAAGACAAATTCCTTGTGTGTCCAATCACACTTGGTCAGTAAAGTATTCTATTCTATTCTATTCTATTCTATTCTATTCTATTCTACTCTACTCTACTCTATTCTATTCTTCATTTATTCTATTCTATGCCTTAGCATAACACATCTTCCAAAATTTGTCATGTTTTCCAAAATATTTCCAAATATTTTATCTCTCACAAAAAAGAGGAAAGGAGGAATTCTTTTTGCATATGTGCTTAAAATCATGCCAAGAGAGGAGATATTAATTCTAATATATGAACTGAAAATGTGTTTGGCATGACGGGCTTGGCAGGTTAAGAGGCAGGCTAATGCGGGGAAGGTTGTTTTCCTATTCACCAGACATATAACAAAGCTGTGTTTTCTTGATTTTAAAAAATTGAGCTTTGTTCTTTTCTTTTATCTGGGTCTAGCATCTCCATAGGCTTCAAACCTCCAATTATTATTTCCTTAGTGCCTGTGCAAATAGGCACAGTGAAAATCTTTTCATACATTCATTTCAGTTTCGTTTAAGTAATCAGATAAAGACATTTGGAAGTAAATTTAGAGAAGCCTTTTTTTAAAAAAATCTTCAAAGCTTCTGGTTCAGGGATCCCCCAAAGCTGCTGGTTGGTACCCTTTCTCTCATATTGTTCCTTAGCTTCACCAGTAGCTGTTTACTTTGACAAATGCTGAGTTGAGTCACTGACAAATGCTGACTGCAGATGGGGATTTTTATTTGTCCAAGAACATCTTTGGTGAAAAATATTCATAGCAAAGGAAAGAACCAAAGTCAGTCAAATGGGCCAAGTTCATCTCAAGAAAAACTATGTTATCCAACTAATCTCTTTTTATTTTGTAATAGAAGTTCAATAGATTGATAGAAAATATAACACTCATATAATATTCTATCAATAGATTGATAGAAAATATAATACTCATATAATACTCATATAATACTCATATATAACCATTGGATGAAAGTACAATATATATATTAAAATAAAACTTGGAATATCTCATATAAAATGATGGAATAAATAGTTTAGTCATGGATGATTAACAACTGATAAATATATAAGCATATGTTACTTTGACAGTGTGAAAAATTATATAAACTATGAGTAATGAGTATGAAAGGATAGCACAAAATATTTGTAACCAACTGACACACTGTATGTATATAAAATGGAAGATGGTTTTATGTTTTTATGTTTTGTTTGTATATGTTTGTCTTAAAAAATAAAAACTTTTTATATAAAAGAAATCAAAGCTGGATGTTCATGATGGGAAGAAACACTCAAATTAGGCTGGCTGAAGGAGAAAAAGGAGGAAAGGCTATGAAGATTTAAACGAGGAAAGGCTATGAAGATTTATAAAGAAATGCATGAAATTGCTCAAATTCTAAATATGTATATTGCTCCTCATGTAACAACAACTGCAGCAAAAACTAAAATGACAAAATTCAGGTACAAGAGAGAAATGTACAACACGTAGAATACCGATGTCTGAAGAATTACATTATAAAAGTAACAGTGGACCAGCCCATCAGTGGCGGTATGCTACCGGTTTGGACAAACAGGCAGTAAAAAAAAGCCTCTGATGATTAGCTGAGAGGAAAAAGAAGAGAAAAGCGGAGGATTGGCCCTCCCACCTGCCCTTGCGCTTTTGTCTTCTTTATCCTCTCAGCTGATTGGCGCTGCAGTCCTCAGCTGGGTGTGGGGAAAGTTGCGTACGTGCTTTAGAATAGAGTAGAATAGAATAGAATAGAATAGAATAGAATTCTTTATCGGCCAAGTGTGGTGGACACACAAGTAATATGCGTTGGTGCAAATACTCTCAGTAAGCAGATGGTCTTGTGACTATGAAATTCATAGTGAATTGCAGATAATAATAAAGAATAAAGAAACCATTAGAGAGCATTTCACCGAGGCAGCCGTTGTCGGCACCATCTTGGATTTTAGAAGCTTGGATTTTAGGGGAGCACGTACTAGGTGTGCGCATATGCGCACACTATCACCAAACTGGTAGTGGAACAGATAGGATCCCACTGCTGCAGTCCATAATAAGCTACTACAGCCTGATATAAATTAATTGATCAATTTATTTTTTCACAGGAGGAATCCTAGGACTAAGGAAAGAAGTTTCTTGGATGAGAAGCAAAGAAAAAAGAAGAAACTCCAAGAAGTTCCAGTTGCTTTTTGGGAAATAAAGAAACCTTTGGGACAAGGGGTCAAAGCCATAAACAGAAATATTTCACTCTGCAGCAGCAGTTTGTGACTTAATTAATCAACACTGCTAATTTTATAGAAAGGAGATAAAAAGGAAAACTGCTTGGCCCCTTTCTATACTCATACAATTTTAAACAGCTTTTGTAGCCCTGACAGTTTATGTAACTGCAGATCTAATTTACCAGCACCATTTTAATTTACCAGTAAAAATCAACCCCGTAGTATATATCCCATCTGTCAGCAAATCAGCTGCTTAATTTGTACAGCGCCTTGGTTTCATGCCCACCAGCATTCAGTACAGCAAATGATCCAACAGAATGTAATTTAGCTAGCCTAGGTAATAGTTCTTCATTTTAGATTGTTAAGACCTGTTCTTATTTATTGATTTTCGGATGCACCTAAACCATCCACTGTAGTTTATTTTTACAACCTGATTCTGTTTCCATTGATCAATTTCCTTCTGGCAAATATCTACCTAGCTAGGAGAACAAAGGTCTCATTCATTCAAATAGCAGGTAGCAAAGAAGCATCAGGTGTGCTGAAATAAATCACAACTGGTAAATTCACCACCTGTAAACTCAGCAGGGTGCTAAGTGGTTTAGAACAATGCAGAAGACAAAAGAAAAGATTGATTAGCCCTCATTCTCCAATTTTCATTTTCTAATTTAATATCTAAAATTTTCCAAAGTTGTTGAAATGGCTTGTTTTCATGTCCTGCTTGAGGTGTCATGAAGATGTCTTACAATGCAATATTTTTAAAGAGCATGTCGTCTTGAGGTTATCTCCACTTTTCAGCTGAGGCAAACTGGAATTGTTTCAAGTTTTTTCCAGTTTGGACATGATATTTTTTTTCTCCCCCCACCCCCACCCCCAGGGGCGGGGAGGGAATCTGGAAGACAATCTAGGGTGTGAAAAGGAATTGCAATCTGGTCAGCCTCAATTAGTTTGGCAAATTAGATTAGATTAACAGAGTTGGAAGGGACCTTGTAGGTCATCTAGTAGTCCAACCCCCTGCCCAAGCAGGAGACCCTGCCTATACCATTTCTGATGGCAGTCCAGTCTCTTCTTGAAAGCCTCCAGTGATGAAGCTCCCACAACTTCTAAAGGCAACTTCTGTTTCATTGGTTGATTGTTTTCTCTGTCAGAAAATTTCCCCTTATTCTAAGTTGAATCTCCCCTTGATCAGTTTCCACCCATTATTCCTTGTCTGGCCTTCAGTTAGTTTCATTAATTAGTTTCATTAATGTCCCTTTCTCTAATTTGGACTCTGGAATTCTAAAGAAAGACTGTGGTACTACTGGGTGACTTTGGGACAATCGTCAGGAGTCTGTGAGTTCTAGTCCAGCCTTAGGCAGGAAATCTGACTGGATGACTTTTCATCAACCCCTCTCTCTCAGCCCAACTCACCTCACAGGGGAAAACAGAAAGAGAAAAAGATTATTAGACATGTTTCTTTACTTGAGCTAACTATAAAAATAATCAAGGCAGGACAGGTAGTCCTCAACTTACAACAATTCATTTAGTGACCGTTCAAAGTTACAACGGCACTGAAAAAAGGGGCTTATGACCATTTTTCGCACTTAAGACCATTGCAGCATGCTCATGGTCACGTGATTTACATTTGGATGCTTGACAACCGGATCATATTTACGATGGTCGTAGTGCCCCGGGGTCATGCGATCCACTTTTGTGACCTTCTGACAAGCAAAGTTAATGGGAAAGCCAAGTTCACTTAACAACGGAGTTACTCATTTAACAACTGCACTTAAATGCAGCAAGAAAGGTTGTAAGATGGGGCAAAACTCACTTAACACATTTCTCACTTAGCAACATAAATTTCGGGCTCCGTTGGAGTGGTGGTATTCAACTGGTTCTGCCCAGTTCTGGTGAGCCAGTAGGAGCAATGAGCAGCGGAAACCGAACCAGTTCTCTCCACCACTCTGCTGTTGGGCCCGCCCGCCCGCCCACCTGGCCACCCATACTCTTTTTTATCCGCTGAATTTGAAGTGCAACTGCTTTGTGTGTCATAGAAGACTGCCGTGTGGCAGCTGCTGAAGCAACTGGGATCGTGCAGGATTGCAGGGGGTGAGTTAAAACACCTCTGGGCCTGCTCAAATGCCTCTGGGCCTGCGCAAAGTGCATGTTTGGTGCACACATGTGTACAATGTGTGCATGCATGCAAAACGCGCCCTCCAAGCCACACCCACCAAACCAGTGGCAACAATATTTGAATCCCACCACTGCTCCGTTGTGGTCATAAGTCAAGGATTACCAGTATATAAATAAGTGAAATGAAATTGTATTGTATTATTTAACAATCTAACATAAGGACTGTAGAAATTTGCTTTGTATCAATTCAAAGTTTTTTCCATCGAAGAGAACACTGTCCATTCCAAACACAGTTAAGAATTCTGGACACAAATAGGACTCCCCGCCCCTCCCCCAATTCTTAATGGAAAATACTTAGAGTGAAACTTGGAGCAATGACATTCAAGGCATGTCTATTACAACAGAATGCATATTGCCCAAATTACCCACAGCTTCTTTTTTTTCCCACACAACTCTTCCAACAGCACAAGCATCATTTAAATATTAGCCCAAGAACACAGAAACAATTTATAAAAATGTCTTAGCATTGGATGTATTTTTAATTTCTGTTTTTATTAACTGTTGGTTTTACTGATGTTTAATCAAACCATCACCGTCATTTGATTTGATTTTGTACATGAAATTACTTTTATAAGTCCTTTGGGGTGGCTTGACTGATTGTATATTCTTAATTAAAGAAATACTGATATTCAGAAAGATTGACACTGTAACACAAGCTAGACAAATAACAGGAGCTTTTAATATTTATGCCAAAAGTTTAATTCATTTTCTTATTAAAAAAGAACAATAACCAGCTATTCTTTTATAATCTTTCACTGAAACAAATGGGCAAGTTTTTGAGACTTATGAGTAAGTTTGTGTGACTTATATTTCTCATTACTTTTCCAGTTAACTGGTTTTTTGTATGTCACCGCATTGCAGATTCTCAAAATGCTGAGAAACATTATGTTGTTATAAAGATTTTCGGTGCAAAATAATAATATTCAGTGCATGGCTGGAAAATTATTTTAGCAATGCTGAGTTCTTCCATATAAGAATTTATCAATATCACCACCTTCGCTGTGAAATTCTAGATTCTATCTCTGGCATCAGTAAACAGTAGTCTGTACTATGGAGGACTGAAAATCAATTTTCACCTAAGACTTTGGAGAACCAGTATTATTTGGAACTATAATGGGCTAGATTTATCAATAATCCCAGGCCCAGGAGACAGATATGTGTGAATATTATAAAGCAGCTTTTGATATTCAATCCCAGTCAACTTCCATTAATTGAAAACTAGACTTATAAAAGCTTCCACTTCAATTTACCTAATGCTAAATCACATCACTCAGTGATTTTAAACCACTCTGTGATGTATTTTCCAGTTGTGCTTATTATATCTCACACCCTTCATTCATGCCATTAGAGCCCTAAAGCAAACAGTAATATTGATATGCCCTTATCAGCCTTCACCATTTTGGATGTCTCCCAGTTTGTGATTTTGTCCTGCAGGTTGGGGAATACTAGGAGTTGAAGTCCCATATTTGAGAAGAATTCAGGTTGGGAAAGGTCACTCTAAGGCAGGGATGTCAAATTCGATTTCTTTGAGGGCTCTATCAGCATTGTGGTTGTCCTCTGTGGGCTGGAAAGGGCTGGCTGGCTGGAAGGCAGGGGTGGAATTCTACCAGTTCGCACCTAATTACAAGAACCAGTTGTTAACATTCTAAGCAGTTTGGAGAACTGGTTGTTAGAAGAAATTACTTCCTGTAAGGAAGGCAGGAAGGAAACATTCTGGTGTTGCTTACAGAGACTGCCTCTCCGTTAACCCTTATTACATTCTTGGCAGGACTAGACTTCCTGTCTCAGGAACTTCTCTGGAGTTTTTTTCCTCCTTTGCTGGTACTTTGCTTGTATGGAGTGACCATTCAAAGTTACAATGGCACTGAAAGAAGTGACTTATGACCATTTTTCATATTTACGACTGCTGCAGCATCCCCACAGTCAGGAGAGGCCAGGCGAGGAGATGCGTGCCTTGATGTGAGTGATATTGAGTTGGCCACACCCAGCCAATAATATGACCACCAAGTCACACCCATCAATTAAGCTACACCCACAGAAAAAAAAATGGTTAAAAAATGTGAATCGCACCCCTGCTGGATGGTAAGGGGCTGGACGGCATCGCTTTGGTCTGGCCCATTCTATCATGGCAGGCATGCATGCGTGCAGGAATCAGTAGGTGCACAGGCCCAGTCCACATTATCCCAGCAGGCGTGTGTGCGCATAGACCTGGCCCACAACATCCCAGCCTCCTGTGTGCGTGTGCTCCTGCCAGGATGGTGTGGGTTAGGCCTGTGCACGTGCACCCCACCAACTTCTACGCACTCGCACGCCTGCCGTGATAGAATGGGCCGGCTCAAAGCGACGCAGGTTGGGGCCTAACGGTTTCCAGGATGGCCATACCTGATCACATTGTGGACTGGATCCGGCCCACCGGCCTTGAGTTTGCAGCCCTGCTCTAAGGATGAGTTTCTATTATTCTGCATCAGCATTTTGTTTTTCTAATAGGTTCAGTATGTACCCCCTAAAAATAGTTTGATCAATTGTTATAACATCAGAAAATGGGAAGAGGAAAAGTGACTTATGAAAAACTAGTTCCTGTGCACAAAATACAGCTTTCTTTATCTGGTAGCATTCTTCTGAACTACAGTAAATAGAGAAAATGAAGAGAAGCTGTATATAGGTGGGGCAAAGCAATTCATTTGTTGTCAGCTTAATTGGTGGAGGCATCCTTCATTTTAAACACAAAGTTTTATTTCACAGTGAAAGCAAACATTTTTTTTTAAAAAAAAGGTTAGTTGGATGGTGATGCAAAAGCAAAAAAAAAACAAAAAACCCTTCCTAATTATCTTTTCACTGGTTCACTTCTTAGGTTTAATGATAAAAAGACTGAGAACAGGGTAAATTGTAAAGAAAAATAAAAATGATCCGGTCATAGAATCCTCCTCAAACATTTTTTTAAAGAAAGAAAAGAGGGAACATGGACGTTCCAAGCTAAAATAAAACTCTAGTTTTCAGAGTTTTTTTTTTCCTATTTAAATTATTTATATTTTCTCTTCAGAAAGGAATCCTAGAGAAACAATAGGACTTAATCCCATGAAAATATCCAGGAACTTTTTTTGTATTTTAATAAGTCTTACAGATTATATTGGATTTTAACTCCCCAAATTCCTACCCCATACAGGTAGCCCTCAATTTATGACCACAATTGAGTCCCAAATCTCTATTGTTAAGTGAGTTTTGCCCAATGGTGGGATTCAAATATTGGTGGAGGTAGCTAGGTGGGTGTGCTTTGAGTGCATGCACACACTTTGCGTGCACATGTGTGTCAAATGTGCACTTTGCACTGGGGCAGAGGCATTTGCGCAGGGGCGTTCTAACTCGCCTCCTGCAAGCCTGCACAATTTCAGTCGCTTCAGTAGCTGTCGCATGGCACTATTCTGTGCCGCGCAAAGCAGCTGCGTTTCAAATTCAGCGGATCAAGGTGAGTATGGGAGCCCGGGCAGGCGGGTGGGCCAACAGCAGAGCCATTAGAGCAACGGAGAGAACCAATTTGTTCTCCGCTGCTCATTGCTCCTACTGGCTCTCCAGAACTGGGCAGAACCAGTTGAATACCACCACTGGTTTTGCCCCATTTTCAACATTTCTTACCACAGTTGTTAAATGAATCACTGCAGCTATTAAATTAGTAACACCGTTGTGAAGTGAATCTGGCTTCTCCATGGACTTTGCTTGTCAGAAGGTCATAAAATGGGATCATATAATCCCAGGTCATTGCAACTGTCATAAATGTGAGTCATTTGCCAAGCATCTGATATTTGATCACTTGACTATGGGGATGCTGCAATGGACAGAAGTGTGAAAAAAGGCTGTAAGTCACTTTTTTCAGTGCCATTGTGACTTTGAATGGCCACTAAAGGAATTGTTGTAAGTCAATGATTACCTGTAGTTATCTAGAAACAGATCTAAAGGAATCCAGACTGGAACCAGTCTGGTAGATCTCTTTGCATATTTTTTTCAATTACAGTTGACTCTTCAGTTTTCAGTTGCCAAAGCTAAAATGTACTGAGATTTGTTGCTACCTCTTAAAGAAGTACAGCAAAAAGCAGGATTTTATTGAACATCATCTACATTTCCTGTAGAAAATCACAGGTTAAATCCCTGGAATCCAGCAGCTGTCTGAAACCTTGGATAGCTTGCCTGACTATCAGCAGAGTGAATACTAAGCAAGATAGGACATAGATTGGATTCTATTCAGTATAAAGTAAATTCCTATTAGCTTTATGTAAATTGCAGGCATTAAATAAGACAAGAACGCTCATTATCAAGCAGCTGTTAAATAATAATGGTACTATTGCATGCAAATGTTTCATTTTAGCATTAACTGGAGTCTCTACCAGTGGCATTTCTTTATTACTATTAGATCACCTGGTAGGACTCTTATGTCAGTTGGGGCACATTTTTTAATTTTTTTGCATCTAGAAAACAAGACTAGGGTGCTTGAAGAGCCAAATGAATGCAATAAACTTTGCAATGTTTGAAGATATCCTCATCTTTTGCCTTCCTTCAAAAATTGGGCCATTTTGATTGAGCTTTAATCTTTCTCAAATTTCAGCCCAGTTCATGCCAGTGATGTCATGTTATCATGAGTGATGTTCCAGCAAAAACAGCAAGACAAAATGTATCTTTCAGATTGCAAAGCTTCCTCATTCCAGCTCTACAATTTAACAATTATAAATGACTATAAACTGCCAAGAGTCAAGTAGCAAAAACTTTTAATAAATTGTTGCCAGTCAAATTCTGAATTCAAACAGACAAGCATCTGCCACATAATAGCATGGATTTAAGAATTACCAATAAGAAAGACCAAAAAAATATATAAAAAAATAAAAGTCTGGATAATGGGAGTTGATACCTGGACTCAGTAAAAGGATCTGTAGAAAATCACAAAATACAAAGGGCAGCAGAAATAGAAATAGGACAACTATGGAAAAAAGAAAGCAAAGATAGTACCAAGAGTGACACGTGCCTTGTGTACAATCCCTAAGCATCTTGGAGCATTGCATGAGCCATTGACAAAATCACCAACAGTCAATTGCAAAAGGCAGCTTTACCTGGAACAACTTTCATTCTACAACAATACTTGTAACATTATCAAGCAGATCCTTGGGAAGGACTTTATAGGTAGATAAAAATGCCAAATCCAGTCTGAAATATAATAATTGCATGGTTATGTTTTGAGTGTTACTATATTACTATGAGCATTACTATATTGTTTTAATTTATGATATTCCGTTCATGATACCATCAATACATGCCATACAATATGCAGTCATGTTTCGGTTTTTCTAAAAATAGATTAAGTAATAGCTGCAAGCTATTAAATGCCAACTATGCAAGAAGTTTATTTCTTAAGATTTCCTCATACTTCAGACCATTTTAGGACAGGCATGCATAAAGGCCATCTAAAAGCTGCTGTTAAATTATAATTTGTAATGTGACTGGAGGAGGAATGATTAAACACAGCAGAGATAGTTATACTAGCTGGACGTCATTAACTTTCAATCAAACCAACACTAAAATTGATTTTACAGTATCCTTCCCCTACCATGCCCACCAAGCCACGCCCACAGAACCGGTAGTAAAACATTTTGAATCCCACCACTGAGCTAAGATAACGCACCTTCTTCATTTCAAAAAGTATATGCATTGATTTCACCAATCATATATACTACTGCAAGAAAGGCTTCCAATGAGACCACTGTAATGGCAAATGCTCTAATATCTTCATGGCCTTGCTGCTCCAATGTCTTAATTATCTACTTGTGCAGATAGGCAGCATCACAGTGATTAACTTGTCAATCATTCATATTTTGATTGTTTTCCCATTATAATGTTACACAGGACTCTAGCTGGCCAGTATATGCAAGTTGCCAGCTTTGGGAAGACACTTGAGGGCCTTTCTGATTTTTAAGATGTCCAACAGTAGCTCCTTTTTTTTACAACCAAATTCCCTACCACTTTTCTCAAAAAAAAAAAAAAAAAAGATCCTTTGCTTTGATTTAAGGATCTGCTACACTTGAAGTAATCCATTCTGTTTAGCCAGTCAGCACAAACCAGAATACTCGGCCTTATAAGAAATTTCTATAAAATAAGCAATAGATGTAAAGTGATAATCAGATCTCGTTTGTGTGTGGACATCACTGTATAAATTCTTAAATATAAAGATGCCCATAAAAATATACTAGCTTTTTTTTTTATATATATAATATGTGGAAAGGACCATGGTTTCCAGCTTTGAGGGAGGGAATGAGTATGTCAGTGCTTGAATTTGGTGACATTAATTTCAGTGGAGAAAAACAAGGTTTTAAAATTTAATTACGACCAAATGTCTTGGTTCATAAATACCACATGTTCCAAGGTAGTATATTTTGGCAATATTTTTGAATGTTTCTCCCTACTATAATATTTTAGGGATTTGTAGTGCAATTTATTTTGGAAAGATGGGGAATGAACTGGAGGAGGGAAAGAAAACTCTTTTGTCTGTGGTACACTTGTTTATAATGTGAAAATTTGCATCTTCATATCTATTTCATACTGGCATCTTAATTTTTGTAAAATTTTGCACCAAAGGATGTTGAAGGTATTTTAGCCAGAATGAAGTGCTGAAGTGGATTTATAGGATTGTGCTTTATGGCTATAAAGGCAGTTCTTGACTTCTCAGCGTTGATTTAATGACAGTTCAAAGTTATGATGGCCTTGGAAAAGGTACCAACCACCTGTCCTCAAAGTTATGACTGTTTCAATCTTCCCTGGTCATTTACGACCTTCCAGGTGGTTTCTGATAAGTCAATGTCAATTGAGAAAGTTGGATTTGCTTAATGGCCACACCATTTGCTTAAAGACTGAAAATTGTTCAAAACTTGTGTTTGGCAATGTCATGACCATACCAACTTATAACAGAAATTGTGGTCCCAATGGTTGTAAGTCAAAAAATATCTGTAATTTCATTTAGGTGGGAATTTCACATTTGAATCCAGATATTTCAAAGCTGCTTCTGAGAAAGGGGGAAAAATGATATTTTCTAAAGTTCAAATTATGGTTCAGACTTGATGGAAATCAGTGTTGCCTCGAGGAAATGTCTGCCCTCCAAGAAGATGGATAACCCGAAAAAAGTATTAATTCCTTTGATAATGAGCTTTAAAGGTACCTGAAGTTTTACTTAGACATATTTTAAGGCTTTTTCAAAACAATAAAAACACAATAAATGTGGATGCATAGTAATAATCCAAATCTGTAGAAATGTAAACAATAAAATGATCAGTTAAAAGCAGCAGCTGCATAAGATTACAACTTTGATTATAACATTTCTTTTTCTTCTTCCCTGGAAAAAAAAATTTCCCACTAGGAGCTTCAGTTCATTTGTACATTTGTTGTTATTAATGTTCTTCTTTGTATACTTATCTTGATTTTGGCTTTTGGTTCTTGTAAGTTTATGTGCAATTTCTCTGTTATTTTCAAGTAGGTTTAGGGATCTCTAAACATCTTGTTTGGTTTTGCCCTTTATAGTAAACAGCTAACAGATCTGACAGTTAAAGAACACAAGTCTTGTGCTCAATGCCTAGGTATTTTAGTGGTGAACTCCCCTATCCTAAATATATTTTGGTTCTAACCAGAGGTGGGCTGCACTTACGTTAACAACTGGTTTGCTCGTTGTGCATGTGCCCCTTTGGGACTGAAATGGAGCTTTCAGCATGTAGCTAATCAACTCAGGCAGTGCCGGTGAGTACAGCAGGGGCAACATGGAACTTAGCTGGGCAGCGTGGGCAAGGGGAACAAGCCGGAAAGTTAGTTATATATAGAAAGGGGCAGGTGGGTGAGCCCAGCCAGTGATCATAGATACCAGTTCGCCCAAACCGGTGTGACCAGGCAGCAGCCCATCACTGGCTCTAGGATTCATCTTCCACATGTTCTTCCTTTCAGTTTCCCTCCAGCCTTCAGTTCTTGTTTAAGCATTTACAGTAGTTTTACGTGGGGTTTTATGTTTCAAAATATTGAGCTAAGCTACATTTATCTCCAGCCAAAGATTACAAATCCTTTCTCTCAATATGCATCTATGGAACATATTTCTGTGTTTCCTTTTCTGATAAAGTTCTGGCAATTAACTACGTAGAAAAGTGGAACTTTGACTGACAGGTTCTCCTGTTCAGACAGAATAATAACTTTTCTTGTATATGTTTAGTGATAATCACAGCCATGATTGTTTTTATAGAATGCAAATATTGCCACAACATAGTTGTCTATGGCAGAGAATAGGATGCTTTAATTCAAGTTTACTCTTAAGCAGAACTTGATGTAGGGATGTGTGCTTACTGGCTGGACCAATAAGTTTGAATAACAACTCTTTGAAACTTAATCAAGGTTCAACACATCCATTATTGCCATTTTAACAGTTTGACTCCAATGATTTCATTCAGTGCACATTGTGCTTTTGATCTCCTTTGTTACCAGAGAGTAAATGTAATTGTGGAATATAAATTTTGTTTTGGGGACTAAGAATATATTACATTATATGGATCAAGAATACAAATAAGTAAACTCATTTCCATAGCTTTGTAATCAATCTGCATTGGTCTTCTGGGAAGATGGTGATGTTTGTTTCTGTTTCCTCTGTTGAAAACAATATTTTGGTTTGCTTATAAAACCAACTTGTAAGCAGAAATGTTAATTGAAGTGTTCTCAACTGCTCTTGGGATTTTTGGAAAAGTCATCCAGTGAGCAAAAGAAACAAACTTCTTTTGAGAGAATAATTTCTTATAGGCAAGAAAACTTTAAGTATTGAGTTTTTAGTCATCCAGTATTCTATGTGAAGAATGCCCTTATTTGTCTTTCAAAGGTGGTTATATGTCAGGCATAAAGAATTAGGACCATTGTAATCTTGTAATTAGCATTCTTCTTCTTCTTGTGCCATCATCGGATGTTGGCGATCATGTTGGTGACCCTATTGTAATCAGCATAGAAGATTTATTCAAGCTCATACACAAGAATCTGATCAATGAAAGTTCAACATGTAGTTGAATAGAGTTCTTTATTGGCCAAGTGTGATTGGACACACAGAGAATTTGTCTTCGGTGCATAAGCCCTTGATGTACATATAAGTGATGAATCATAGTCATCATAAATACATTCATCATGATAAGGGTCAACCGAATTCAGGAGGGGTTGGACTTGGAGCACTTGGGGGATTGCAAGGACTCTAACCTAATGATGCGATTAACTCCACTCCCCTAAGCTTTGCTTATTCTTTTCCTACATTGCATTAATAACAAAACATGATGCTTTGCAAAAAAAATAATAATTAAAAGATACAGAAAATTAACTGTATTGAAATGACAATTTAAAATTTGGGGGAAGAAAACAACTTGGAAAGAAGAGTCAGTTTCCCCAAAAGCAATTACATTTGACAATGTCAAATATGTTACAAGCATATGAGAATAATGAGTTTTCACCTACCAAATTATACATTTTAATTTATAACTTTTAAATTATAGTGTTGTATTGTGGTTAATTGATTGACAGATGTATCTAAGAGGAGAAAGATATTTTACAAGTTGCAGTTGTAGAATCCTGAAGTTGTTTTTTTCTGAAAGAAACTTACATTCTTCTTAATAAAAGTGTGTTTTGGCTGTAAAGTCGATGGATCAGATTTGTATAATTGGCAAATGGCCAGAGGGATGGCAATATTAACTAGGAAATCTCCAAATCTTATAGTTCGGAAAAAAAGTTTGGGACACTTATAGATACCATAAAACATAATTTTGATGGGTAATGGTGGAGGCAGCTTGTTTATATTGCTAAGATCCAGTTAGAGAAAAAGGAACCCTTTAAATATTATTTTGTAAATAGTTTTTGTCTAGAGGTAGTTGGGGATTTTAATTGAATCCTCAGAAACAGAATGCCCTCCATATGGCACAGGCTCTTTGTATAAACTATTTGTAATATCTTCAGCTATAATTAGCTAAGTTGAGAAGTGCCAAATTGGTTCAACTTCTTTTTCTGATTATATCATTTAAATAATATCTCTGTTTTTTCTAAAAAAAAATCAAATTAATAGGGAATGATATATTAATATGGTTTCGGTTAGTTTGTTTGTAAATATGTATTTGTTTATTTTTTTAAAAAATCACTTAAAAAACAGATAATAAAGTGAAGAGCAGCTGTCAGCTGTTCAAATTATCCCTTTGATGTAAGATTATAGCCTACAAGTCTTTATTAAGAAAATTTAGCAAAGAACATAAAGAAAGCTTTGAATATTTATACTAGAAATTATACTTTGGACTCATAAAATATTCTTTGATTTGTTCAATTGGGAGCTCAACCTATTATATCATTTAAATTTATTTAAATTATTGAATTAAGTGTATTAAGATATACTGGCAGTAGGAAGAAAATTGGCAAATTGTTGCCTTCAGGGTTAAAATAATTGCAACAAAGAAAGGTAACATGTGTAAAAAGAGAATTTTTGTGGACAATGAATAGAAATTATAATTATTTTCCATTTTATGGACTTTAACTCATGTTGTACATTTGGAATAGGTTGATGACTTTCAGAATGAAATAAGTCTTCTAAAGATGTTGTTGTCCAAGGGATTTAGTGACCTCTCTAAATATACAGGATGTGTTTGTTATAAAGCGTGAAAAACTGGAGAGATCCATGGGTCAGATCATATTCTTTTTGAATGTTCTAAAAAACAGGAAAAAAATCTGATTGTAATATTATTACAAATATATAATTAACACTTTGAAAAACGGGTGCTATCTTTATTGCAGCTTATACAATGGGACCTCACAAACTCTGCAAGTTATTATTCTTGTTAGTTTAAAGGATGGGATTTTCACTACTCCTTTGCCACAAATAATAGAGAGGCTATTATCATTAATAATCTATACTGCATATTCTGGTTTTATGAAAGGAAGTCAGGTCTCTGATAACATTAGATTACTTGTAGATATCATTATACTTGACGATAATGAAATAGCCCTAATGTCTTTATTAGCTGCAGAAAAAAACTTTTCAAAATATTGCAAATAAAGCATTTGGAGCAAGTTATTAAGAAAAATGTATTTCCATCTCATTTTATTTCTTAAGTATAAATGTATTATTCTATGGCTTCCACTATGTTAATTATCAATAGGATTATTTCCCCTGAAATTAAAATGTGTCATGAAGCTCATCGAGGGTCTGCCATCTCTTTTTAAATATTTAATTTGCTGAAGGAATTTTTGGCATATTGAATAAGACTATCGAATGATATTTAGATGGCAGGATTGCACAGAATTTATTATATACTGGTGACAGCTTGGAACTTTTGAATGATGGTCAAAGATCTTTACCTTAGTCCATGATAAAGTAATATGGCAAATATCTTGGATGAACAAAAAATTGGCAGAAATCCAATATTTTGCTAATTGGTTAAATACTTTTGCAAATATGTGAAAACTGAATTTTGTTTTTTCTTCAGATTCTATTGAAAACCTCAGAAGTATTTTTAGGTATCTTTCAAGTGGTATAGCATGTATAGAATATAGAGGAACTGAAAAATGGGCAAATTGAGAGATGGTTAAAAATCCATCTTAGCTTTCAGAAAGCAATAAATGCAGTGAATAAATAAATGACTGAATAAATAAAGCAGATAAAGCTTTAAGATCATTATATGCATGGGGGGGTTAATACTTTTTTGAGTCTATGCGGATGTTTTAATGAAATAGACAAATGAACATTCAAATACCAAGGATCTCCATTTCAGAGCTACATCTTTCATTTGAAAATGGAAGCTTTAATTTTCTTGACTCCAGATTATTCTATTATGAGTATTTGTTTTCCTATAATTTATTAGAATAAAAATTATATTATGTACCTTACAGCTCAATTGGAAAATTACTATTTAGTACCAATAAAGTCCTAAGAAGCATTTGATTATGAATATAGTAGGAATTATTTAGCATTTCCAGCACCAAAGGCAATTAGATATATTTGGGAACTCTTGGTAAAGAAATTAAAATTCAATATTGAACTTCATGAGGTATATAAAATGACCCTATTTTAAAATTGTGGGAATTTTGTCTCAAAAATATGCAAGGAAAATAGGATGATAATTATTATTATAACATTTATTATTGCTGGTTTTTAAAAAGTTACTCAAGTTGAGATCCAGTTTGAGCTTCTTCACTGACAGACTGAAATCTGCGATTGTGTCAGTTTTGATCTGTGCTCACTGCTGGAGCGCCCCAAGCCGGCTGGTTTTGGGGCTAAGCCACCCTGTAGAGGTGGTGAAGAGGGGGGAGACTGCCAGCAGGGTCAAGGAGAGCCGCCTCTCTCCTCCCCAGCTGGCCATTACTCGCTTTCCTGAAGGCGGTTGCAGCAGTGGTCAGAAATGGCCACCTCAGAGAAGAACTCAACCAGAAAAGAATGTGCAGAAGGAAGATAAGAAGAGAAAGTTTTTGGCTGAGCGGGTCAAACTGGAAAAACAACAATACAAGGTACCCTGGAATTTGAGTTATAAAGAACAACATTGTTCCCAAAGAAGACTTTGAAGCTGCGAATGAGAGAGGGAAGGGAAAGGATTTGGGTTTTTTTCTTTTCTTCCCTGTATTGACAACTAAGAGATTTAAGCAAGAAATCGGCAAAAATCCACTTTGACAGTAACAGGTATTTAAGCTGAAAATAAAATGTCAAAGGGATAATAAAGATTTAGAGATTCTCAAAAACTTTTAAAAGAAGGAAAACAACAAAAACAAAAGGCTGGGATCTGGAATAAGGGAGGAGACCACCTGGAAGTGAAAGGAATTAACAGTGAAACTTTAACAAGATTCCTAAAAGATACATTTTAACTGAAACTTTGTAACAAGTTAAGAGAACTCCAGGAAGAGAAAGTGGAAAAAAGAAGCAAGAAGAAACAGTTTTGGATTATTTGGATTACTTTGTGATTTTTGGATTTTTGGCTATTGGATCTAAAGGACTAAAATTAATTGGGTGGTTGTTTAAAAGTTTTTAAAATGGTATCACTTTTGGAAGAATCGAGAATAGAACTTAAAAAACAGAAAGAAGATGCACAAGAAGGAAGAGGTTCTTTTGGCTTTGTATTTCAATTTTTAGAAATGGAGATCCTGAACTATGAGAAACAACAAGAAATGCCTGTAGAACAAGAAGGGCGGACAAAGGAGAGGCCATCTTCAATGACCAAGTATTTCTATGTGGGGAAAAGAAAGGAAAAGGGGAAAATAGTGAAAAATTTAAGATCCAAAACAACAACCCCCCAAAAGAATAGTTTGAAAAGTAATTATAACATTAGGAAGAAACAGAAGAGAGGATTACAGAAGAGAGAATCAGAATTAGAGAGAGAAGGGGTCAAAAGGGGAAGGAAGAAGAAGAGGGAGAAGAGGGAAAGGGAAAGGAATTATAAAGGACAGAATCAGGACATAGAGAAACAGGGAAATACAAGACACAGAGATAATGAGTGAAAACTTAATGGAAAGGGTGATTCTGCAAGGGTACATAAGATAATGTTGTTATATTAGAAATAGAAATGAACTTTGAAAATATGAAACAAGTGTGATTAAAATGATAGATAAAATACTCATTATAATGTAATGTTTAATGAATAAATGAAATAAAGAGAACGAGAGAATGAAATTAGGAAAGGAGGGGAATATTTTAATTATTATAAATGTGTTATAAAAATTTAAGTGAAAAGAAATATGAAAGGAAACATGAAAAAATTATGGAAATATTAGTGTTCCTAGAAGTATGATATCCTATTGAAAAGGAATGTTAAAGATGTCAAAGATTATAACTAACATTAACGATAGAGCTGAATTGGAATAGAGTAAGAATTTTATTTATTATTGTTATATATATATTTTCTCTTTAAGAACTTAGTGCGTATTTTAAGAATGTACCAAGCAGAATTCAACTGGAAGTTATGTGTCATATTGAATGTTATAATTATAAAGGCATAAATTGAAGTTTAAATAAGAGTTGAATGGATAAAAATTAAAAGATACAAAGGTGTCATACTCCAATTATAAACTACAGGGGGAAAAAAAATTAATGAGAAAAGAAAATACAACATTGAAACAGGACAGATAAAAGTATAAATATGATGACTAGAAAGATATTGAAACTTAGAAAAAGAATTGAATTTAGAAAGGAATAAGATAATTTAAAGTAAGATTGAGAAAACTAAGGGAAGGGAAAAATTATTGAGAAAATGTTAAAATAGTAATAAGATATGGATAAATATGAAATTGAATTTGTGTCTGTATGAAGAAGTGATAACCCGGGACCATGCTATTCTCAAAAAAAGAAATTTTACTTGTATTATGTTTTGTGAAAACCCAAATAAATTTTTTATTAAAAAAATTACTCAATTTGATTAAAGAAATATTATTAAATTATATTCCTCAAATCTGGAATGTATTTATTTATGAATAACTCTGGATGTATGGAACCAGGATCTTTTTAAAAAATGATTGTATTTTTGGAATACAATCCAAATTCTATACCATAATTCATAGTATGTTCTAAAGATTGAGTTAATAAAATCTGTCTCACCACAGCCTTTGAATGAAGACCAGGAATACGATTTTGTGTGGTGAAGAATTAATTTCCTGTTCAAAAACTACTTTATCTCTATTATAATAAAATAGAATGTCTTGCCTATTTCCTTCCTTTTCTTTTTACATTTATATTAGCTTGTAAATTGGCTTTTTAAAGTTTTTTAATGTACAATTTCATTTATTGTTCTCACAAGATTTCTTTTTATATTCCAATTGTATTTTTCAGAACATTAATAGAATTATAATAAAAAATAAAGTTAATCAGTATTGTTATCATATGTATATGTGGGTATATCAACATTCAAGAAATGCATACAAAATTCTCTTGTTTCCTAAACTGAATCATAGCCAAAACTGCAGCTTAAATCTATTCCACCTAGGAAATATTAATAAGCTTGAATGATTCCTGAGTATTAACTGACATTGAAGACAATTGAGGAAACAATTTTTGAAATATTTGGACCAATAAATGATGGAAGTAAGAAAGGAAAAAAAACCCTTTCCTTTTCTTCCTATAAATAAAACAAAACAAAAATGTTGATAAATGAAAAATGTATATAATCTTAGCATTTCTTCAAACTCACAGCCAAGTCTTAATTGAGTTTTATAGTCTACTCTAAAGCAATAATTAATCATTGCTTTAGACTATAACCATTTCATAAAGCAAGGCAGCAGCCTTGAAAATCTTACATTAAAAACATGAAAAAACATCTTAAAAAAAAGAAAAGAAAAACTCTATTATAATTTTTTTTAACTCATGCCCTAAACAAATGGTGAAAATATTAACTTTACAATGATTGCTAAAAATTGTTCTGATAGCATTATAAATTAAAATGGGTCAATAAAATTTCAGGCAGAATTCTGTAATAAATGCAAATAATTAAAAGTAGCATCATAGTGTGAGCTTTAACACTTTTGTGCTTGTGCATAATGTCACACACATACAAAGTCCCAATCCTGGAGACATGACTGACTGCATGAATCCCAAAGGACTTTTTTTAAAAATAATAATAATGGTGTTTGTGTGTTGTACACGCATATGCAGAGATATAATAAATCTACATATACACATACAGCAATTATGGGAGAAGGGAAAATTAATTAATCACATGAATATTTCTACCATTATTTCATATCACTAGTGAAATGTTCATAAGGCATATTAGTCTTAAGCCTAACCTATAAAGCATCCATAATGTATATTTCATTGAATATCATATAATATATATATAAAAAACATCTATTTTTGTTATGAACTTGAATGAAAATATTTACCATCAATCTTTTACAGTCTTTGATTCTAAGGGGATCAATGTACTGACTACAAAAGGTAATGACGATCCATTATTCACTATGTCCCATGATGACATATGAAGCAGATCAGCAACAAGCTTTTTATTCATCCCACACCATCAATTCATAAATAATCCATTAAATAATACAGTTCTAATTGATTTTGCATGGGTGGCTCAGTGCTAAGATGCTGAGCTTGTCAATTGAAAGGTCAGCAGTTCAGTGGTTTGAATCTCTAGTGCCGTGTAACGGAGTGAGCTCCCGTTACTTTTCCCAGCTTCTGCCAACCTAGCAGTTCGAAAGCACATAAAAAATGCAAGTAGAAAAATAGGGACCACTTTGGTGGGAAGGTAACAGTGTTCTGTGTGCCTTAGGCATTTAGTCATGTTGGCCACATGACCACAGAGATGTCTTCAGACAGCGCTGGCTTTTTGGCTTTGTAACAGAAATGAGCACCGCTAATCAGGAACAAATAGCACATATGTACAAGGGGAACCTTTATCTTTAATTGGTTTTGAGAAATTCTCTAAATTACTGCTCAGTAGTTTCCTCTGACAGAAATATGAATCTTTGGTGAAACTATTGGGGAGGGGAGAATTCCATATTTTATAAAATCTTTTAATGATCCTGGAATGTTTTGCGAGGTGTAGTCAGACAACTGAATAGAGCTGAGTGTTTACTGGCTGGATGCCCTTCCTGTTGCCAATGCACAGTTCGTAGCCGATATTTACTCATTGTGCCCATATATCTACCTAGGATTGAAGTCACAGCCTCCTGTTTGTGAGGCGAGAGCTCCACCTCTAGGCCGCTGCATCATTCGGGAGAAAATTCCATATATTCATTGAGAATCCAAACACACTGATAATCCTCATTGATATAATAGAATAAATTTACATGAATGTATGAAAATGGGACTATACCTCAGCTAGTGACACTGCCCATTTATGCCACCTAAGACTGCTACCAAACAAAGTTCTTTTTGACAAGTCCTTAGTACTCTCTTAACTTGGTTGTTTTCCTGCAGATATTTCATGACCAAACTAGGTAATATAATCAGTATTGAAATGTCTGCACAAAATCAACCAACCTCAGAGAGCACCAAGGACTCTCATTTCAACCCTCAGCTATAAATACTCTCCTTAAAGTTTTCTCTAGGAGAAGCAATATTCTATATTAATGACCCACTTAGCACTCTCAAAAAAGAATTGGAATGTTTACCCCAATCCCAAAATGTGCATTTACTGATATTTTATCAATTACAGATGTTCCCAAACCTTTTAACCATGGATCTTCAGCCTTTATCAATAATATATATTTTTAGCATAGGCTAAAAATATAAGATATATTAAATAGTGGTAGCAATTCTTTTATGGGGGTGGTGGTGTTGCATATTTCTTCCTTCTACCTGGTCCTATGGCTCTTAAGAACTTAAGCTTTGACAATGGAAATTGCACTGAGCCACATTTGTGTTGAAAACATAAAACGAGTCTGCTAAGGAAAGTCTGCATTCATCTTCAAGGGCACAGTAAAATATTGCCATAGAGATCTATTTTTAGAGATTGCTATCAAAAAAGGCATTTCACACTTTGTACTTTCTATCTTACACTTATCATAAATGAATATCTATTTAAAATGAGGAGAGGACCAGTGTAATGCTTTTGGTACAACAGGACATACAGGGTCACGAGTATGTTTTCAAATGGTTACGAAGTCACAGATTTGGTGATATTTTATTTATTCCTGTTGCATCTTTTCTCAGAAAGCACAAGGCAAATAAAATTAGGAGGGTCTCCACTAATTTTATCCTCATAGCAAGAATCCTACCAAATAGACTGGGTTAAGAAAGACTGATCCAAAGAGATTAGGATGGGGGATTTGCACAATCTTATTCCAGTACTTCGAATATTTTTTGGTTTTGATATCACATGTCTTCCATTTGAACCTTCTTCAAAATGGATTATAGTCCCTGGCTCTGCTCCAACTACTATACATGATTTATTTTAGAAATCTAGGAGCATGACCACCTCCTGACTACATGTTAATGGAGAACTTGTGTAAAACTAGTACTGGATTGAAGCAATGGGCTCTTAACACATAGATCACTCTTTAACTTCTTATGGTTATTATTTTTTAAAGAATCTTATCTTATGGCTCTTTGCACATTTTTCTTGTTTGTTATTCTAAGGAATTGTTAAAGAGATTAATTTGCCTACTCCTGAATAAATAATCAGGGATACTCTGCAACAGATCATCTGAAATGTGGTAAAAATTAAACATTGACTCAAGAAACTCTTGTGAACATCTTTAAACTCAACAATATGATTCTGAATCATGATACATAACATGGTTCATTTGTTGACATATGTTGTTATTTACCTGATTAATTTGGAATGCTTATTTCTATCTCTTACTACATTTTTGATCTATTATTCAGATATTAATGTCAACTTGCACTAATTTGTTATACTCATTACATGATTTACTACTCCCACGCTGAACTCTTATGTTAAAAAAATTTCTAATTTAAAAGCCAACTCCAGAGCATGCTATTCATTTCCCTTTCTAAAATCAGGCTACCATTTATGTTTTTCAGTAGCTCCCAACAACTTGTTAAACTAGTCTAAAGGTCAATCTGTAACTTACTTCAGTCTATTTCACTAACTTTAATAGGATGTTACCAAACACATCTTTAAATATTCTTCAAGTTCTCACCTTGACTTTGGTGCTGATTGGAACACATCAACTTAAAAATATTTTTTAATGTGGAAAGCCATGTGTTCATGAAGTGATGCTTATTTTCTTAATATATGACCCATTCAACGTGCATGACTGCTATCTGCTACTTCATAATCAGTGGCAGCGGTCAACCTTGCACAATAAAATTCAGTGATCTGATCTTTTTTACTACCTGTTTTCCAACCAAATCAAGAGGATTGAGTAAGCCAGTAAAATCTCTCTCTCTCTCTCTCTCTCTCTCTCCCTCCCTCCCTCCCTCCCTCTCTCCCCCCCCCTCTCTCTCCATGCTTTTGAAAGACTGGGGGAAACCAACTTAGTTACTTTTACATTTTATTCACCTAACAGAGCTTTGACTTATATTAAATTGCAGCTGTGCAGATTGATTGGTCTGAATACCTAGAGAATTTAAGAAATACATACACTAATGAATCAAATACTCCATTTAAAAAGCAAAGTGCTGGGTTTTTTTTAATTTGTTTTTTAACATCTTCTTTTTCAGCATTTTGTTCTTTTAATCATCTGCAGCTTTTCCCTGTTCACATTTCACATATGCTTCAGACAAATACCTTCAAAGGAAAGGTAATTTGCATGGCCATTAGCAATATCTATAATATCACTACAGGAGCACTTATTTTCTATTTATTATTGCAAAGAAGGCTTAGATGCAGACTTTGAGAGTAGTACTCTTACTGAATGATCTGCAACTTATTTTTATAGAGGTAACAGAACTTATATTACCATGGTCCACTGATGTACAAACATTTTTTGTAGGGTTAAAGGGAAAGACCAGGGCAGCATGATGACTCAATAGTTAAAACACTGGGCTTGTTTGCTGAAAAGCCTGCAGCCAATGTTTGAGGCCCAAGCACCATGAGACGGGGTGAGCTCCTATGTTCACCTCAGTTCCTGCCAACCTAGTAGTTCAAAAGCATGCAAATATGAATACCACTTCAGTGGGAAGGTAATAGCACTCTGTGACATCATGCTGGCTACATGACCGCAGAAATATTTTTGGATAGTAGTGACTCAATGGCCTTGAAACCAATGAGCACTGCCTCCCATAATTGGCAATGACTAGTGGAATAAAATCCACAGGAGCTCCTTTACCTTAAAGGACCAACTTCAGCGGTTAGCTAACTGATAACACTGATAAATTCTAGAATGATAGCTTAGCATGACCATCATTTTCTTAATGTGCAAGGTCCCTGTTGCAACCATTTGTGATCAGGTTCACCAATGTACTACAAATGCCCAGTTTGAAAAAGTTATAGCCATGTTCTTAATGATTCCTGGGTAAGGGCAGGGAAATAATTGTTACCAGTAGGCAGGAATTACCACTACCACCACTCATCATACTGGAAGTTGCAGTTTCCAGTGGGACCCAATCATTTTAAACCCTTTTAAAACTCATCTTGTTGTCTTCTAATAGCACCATATCTGATAAAGAGGCATGGTGGCTCAATGGCTTAAATACACTGGATTTGCTGATCAGAGGAAGGTCAGCTCTCTGTACTCCAGCAGTTCAAGTCCTAGCACCATGTGATGGACTGAGTTCCCGTCACTGACCTCAGCTCCTGTCAACTGGGCAGTTTGAAAACATGCAAAATGCAAGTAGATAATTCGGTATCACTCCAGTGGTGGAAAAAAAAAATGCATTTTGTGTGGAGGCAAGGAGCCAACCAGTGTCAGACCTGCCTGAACACAAGACAAAATCAGAGGATGGAAGCCATGAATGATGCTAATAGTATGCTGGATACTAAAATAAACCCTGGGTAGCACACGAGCTTGGATTGAATGAGCTAGCAATCTTAGGCAGGTAAACTCTATAATAGCATTATAGATTCCAGGCATACGTACTTCCATCCTCCACTAAACAAACAAACAAACAAACAAACAAACAAACCATATCTGATCATTTCCTGTTTCATATTCTGATGAATAGATGGCTGTATAGAATCCTGAGTCCTTTTACATTTTTTTTCAGCATTTAATTTTGAGATTTTCCCAATGGATTCATTTTTTATTATACATCTTTGCCATATGTATGTCAATGTATATGTATATACTTTGACACATCTTTTTTAATCTGAGAAATTTATAAACCTCACTAGACTGCTTGCCAACCCATGTCTTATATATGATAGAAGAAATTCCTTTATAGGTATCTCAATAATTGGGCAAAAAAAAAATCCACAACAGATTTATTTTACATTCCTAACACTTCACGAGAAAAGAATGTCCTTTGAATCAGACAGCCTGATCCTTGATTGAGGCTCTGCAATATGAATATGCCATTTTAAGAATCAAAATAATATAAAAGAAGCAGTGACATTTGACTAGGCGGATAAACACATAACTTTTTAATTGATTTGGTTTAATGAACTGCTAAAATAACCACAAAGATGTCTTCTCCTTTTTTGCAATCAAGATGTCAATGTCTTAGTTACAAAATAAACTTTACATTTGGTGGACACATGCAGTGATTTGTTCCGTTGAAGCATAGTCGTTTACATATTACTATGTAACAGTTGTTTTAGATCAAATTGTTCCTGGCTTTCTTTTGAAAATAAAATAAAATAAAAGTCTCTCCTTCTTGTTTGACAATTTGAATCAGGGTTTCTCTAGAACTTTCTTCCCCTCCCCCACATCACTGCCAAAGATGGAAAGCAGATTCGTCATATTTTCGAGTTCTGTAAAGAGAAGAGGATGTTCCTTGTAATTTAATATATTTGACTAAACGAACGTTGACAATGGTTTAGGCAAGCCATTAAAACTACCCCTGGCTCTTTAAGGAGAGATAATAGCTGACTACTCTTATCTCAGCCTGACAGAAACATGGTACACTGATGAATGGAACAATTCTTATAAATATGCTTGCATAAGGGTAGGATCACACAGATACCAAAGTATCCATTTTAAACTAAAAGAAATGGATTCATATGTTTCGCTCTCTGTATAGCTGTATTTAAAGCGCAGGAAAAAAAATCCAGTTCAATTTTAATAAGGGGTGGAAGGAAAGGGAATGGTGAAGGGGAAACTACCCCCAGAAATTCTTTGGAGAAGGTAGCATAAAAATAATTTAACTAAATGAATCATTGTTTGTCTGATTATGGAACCACTTCACCTAGAATATCATAATGGAGGATGATTATATTTTTATTTGTAAACTTCCTTGTCTATGTCTATGGAAATAGAGGGAATTCATTGTTGTTTCTTTTTGGGAAAGTCACAAATAACCAAGCTTGGCTAATCCAAAAAAATTAAGCAATGTTGGAATACCAGTCATTGTTGTCAAGAGGAATACAAATCCAATAATGAATATAAATATCCAAGAGGCAAGCTAGTTTATCTTTAAGTGAACAGAGAAGATAACTGTAAGAAAGACCAAAGGACTGGCTTGTCCTCGACTTACAAGAGTTTGTTTAGTGACCATTCCAAGTTACAACGGCACTGAAAAATGTGACTTATGACTGTTTTTCACAGTTATGACAATTCCAGGATCCCCATGATCATGTGATCAAAATTCAGATGCTTGGCAACTGGTTCATATTTATGACCGTTGATGTGTCCCAAGGTCACATGATCATCCTTTGAGATCTTCTGACAAGCAAAGTCAATGGGGAAGCCAGATTCACTTAACACAGGGTTACTAACTTATCAACTGCAATGATTCACTTAATAACTGTGGCAAAAAAGATTGTAAAATGGTGCAAAATTGACTTAACAAATGTCTCACTGAACAACAGGAATTTTGTGCTCAACTGTGGTTATAAGTTGAGGACATGTAGACTGGTTCTATGGAACCACTCTGGAAAAAGAGAGGAAGGGCTATTATCCACATATGTTCGGGATACACTTTCTCATGAGGAGATCAAAGCACTGGGAACAAGGCAGCCATCATGCTCATAACTTGGGTGGAGCCTTTTAAAGGACACTGGATACACTGGCCTCTCTTTCTCAGCCTTTTAGGAAATTTCTTTTTAACTATTTTAAAGCTCATAAAGATCTTCAAACCAACAAACCTAAAAACTGCCTGGTGAGTTCACCATCATTCTTGATTAAAAGAAAAACTAACTACAGGCATTACATTGTAAAAAGTTATAAATAAATGGAAAAATGCTGAATAAGATTCTGATGTAAAAAAAGTTGTAAATGAATTAAAGGACCAAAAGATTTGGATATTAGGGTATTTACCTAATGATTTTGGAAATAATTGCATAAATAAACAGCCTCTCATGGAAGTGAAATTGAGGGTTTTATGATTTCAGAAACTGGATAATAAACGGGACTAAAGAGTCTAGGCAGAAAAGTAAAAAAACACCAAATTTGTTTTCATTGAAGTATGATACAAAATATTATGTCATTTGAAGTTTTTTGAAGAATGGAATCACAAAGTAGCAGCTACCGTGTCAACAATGATATCTGCTTCTTTGGATAAACTGTCCAAAAATGTTAATGAAGGAATGATAGATGTGAAAGAGAATGTTTTGAAAGATTTACAACATAAAGAGGTGAAACATTTTTTTTTCTTTGGTAGAAATATAATCAGAAATACTTGAAAATTTAAAAAAGATATTGATGGTAAGACAAAAGATAGCTAAAGTGAAAAAACAAATGAATGACCTGTAAAAAGGACTTTCTAATAGGCAAAGAAGTTGTTTCAAATGATAAACCAACAAATGATAAACCAAGAGAAATGAACTGAATAATAACTTTTTGTTGGATTTACAAAAGAGGATTTGCTAAAGCCTTGAAGAAGCCTTTGGGATGGGAAGAAGAAAAACTGAAGAGAGATCAAATCCTATGACAACATCTGAATGAATTAAAGATCAAGATAGTTAAGTAAAAGAAAGGAATATAAAGTTGGATTGACCAAGGTTAAAATAAGTCACGGTTTTATAAAGCTCTGGTAACGCTTTTGAAACTTTTTGCTGATACAAGGATTGAAAAGTTGATGATTTTACGATTTGCATAAAAATAAATGAGGGACTATGGGAAGAAGAAATATTTATTTGTAACTTGTTTAAGGGGGTGAAATATTATTAAATTTATTTACACTTGTAATGAAAATTGGAAGTTGCTTCTTATTATTTTCTTTCTCTTTCTTTCCTCTCCCTTTTCCTTTTCTTGTTTTATTTTTCTTCTTTTATTATTTCTTTCTCTCTGGTTTTAGGTTATATTTGCTTTTGCTATTGTAATCAAAATTTTCAATGAAAATATTTAAAAAACTGAAATCCACTGTTGAGTGAAAATAGGTAAAAATACCTGGATGGGAATCACAATAAAATCGCAAGAAGTTTTTAAAATCCCCCAAAACAAGAATACCCAGACTTACTTCTAAGCAGGTTCCGCTATTGTACCTCAGTATAGATAGAAGTATTTCCAAATTAAAGCACTTACTTACATCATTAAATACATATTGTGAGAAGTTTTAGGGAGGACCTACTTTGATCTCTTTCTCCCAACCAAACTATCTAAAGTTTGCTCTCTCTTGGTGCTCTGGAATACAGCCCCTCCCACCCAGAAATCCAAACTACATTTCACCACAAGAAGTGGGTGTGTGAGGATGATACCTGGAAGGAAGATCAAATTGGAGGCTTCTTAGTTTTGTATGAACAAATGATTATTCATTGCTAGCAACAGAGGTGATATTCAGCAGGTTCTGACCAGTTCTGGAGAACTGGTAGCAGAAATTTTGAGTAATTCGGAGAACTGCTAAAAACCACCTCTGACTGGCCCCACCCCAATTTATTCTCTGCCTTCTGAGTCCCTGATGATTGGCTGGGTCTTCTTTGGTTGCCCTGTATAGGAGAATGGAGCTGGAAATCAGGTTAGTGGGGTGGAGAGGGAATGGGGATTTTGCAGTATCCTTCCCCTGCCACGCTTACCAAGCCACACCACACCCACCAAGCCTCACACACAGAACCAGTAGTAAAAAAATTTGAATCCTACCACTGGCTACCAACCATGTACTATAATGCAATAGATCATCTGTTCTGTATCAGGACATTTCTATAGATGAAGTCATCTGAATGTCCCCAAAGTGCTTTTTCAAAAGGCAACTGGACTTTGCTTTTCCTTGAAGACATCTTGCTTCTCATCCAAGAAGCTTCTTCAGCTCTGACTCTTCTGACTTCTGAGTCAGAACTGAAAAAGCTTCTTAGATGAGAAGCGAAACATCTTCAAGAAAAACAATGTCCAGTTGCCTTTTGGAAAAGCACCTTTGAGACAACCAGGACTTGGATGACTGAGAATCTCCATAGACAAGTCACCTGAATGTTCTTTGCTTTCTGTCATATTTCTTAGTACTCAATGTGACAAGATATAAAAGGTGCCTGGCCAAAGTTCCTCTTCAAATAAGTAAACAGGCAGTACTTATTTTGCAATATGGATGAATTCAGCATTTTCCACTGTAATAGAGCTCTTCATCTCTCGGAGTTCTTTCTGGATCAAACCACTTGCTGTGATATGATAACCTTTGAAATGCCACATACAATTGCTTGGTTGACTGGGCCAGCCACTTTCCTTTCCCTCTATTTGGCAAAGACCAGGAAAGATCAATGTATTATAAATGTATTATTACAAAGTGCAACTAAAGGAGAAAGAAGATCAGTGTAAGCTTACACATTTCACCTGTGTGATATCTAAGGAGTTTATATTGCCCCTGTTTATAGGCCAGAGATTTAGATAATCTTACACCAGGGGTGGAGGTCAAACTCACAGTGTCATGTTGTTGTCACATGACATATCATGACTTCCCCCATTTGCAAAAATGGGGTTGGACGTGGCCAGTGCATGACACATCCAGCCTGCAGGCCACGAGTTTGATACCCCTGTCTTACACTAAAACATCTGAACTTGTATTGTTAATTTGCTTTATTTGCTGCAACAAACCTCAGGTCCTTTTCCATTGGAATACTTCAGGAATTCAATATTGATTGTTTTTATTACAAACTGACCTGATTTACACTTCCTAGGCAAACGTGCAAGATCAGAATTCATGCATTCATTGCACTTTTAAAAGCTATTTTCAAACAGATTATATATATTATAATGTGAGCATTCATGTGGAGGAAGAAACAGATTAAAAAAAACACAATGTAGAAACAGGAGAGAATTGATTTTTGCATGAATGAATGCAAAATTACCTACATTGATAAGGTGGACTAATTAGCTCAGGATTAGGTAGGGAATTGGATCATTTTGACTAGAAACCGCTTACCAAAGAGTTATATATGTTGTTGGTCCATCTACCTGTGTAATTATTTCGTTTAGCATCACTTTCTAGGACTACAGTGTTATTTAAAGACACCAAGGATTTTATCAGAGACTATCTACATATAAAAAACATATGCTAATTCTCAACTGTAGCTTTGTTTTCAGCGACAACTACCAGGGGTTTTCGATATTCATCGTGTTATCAAGCAATAACTTCTACGATAAATAATAAAATGTGCAACTCTAACCTTTCCATTTATCTCCATATTAACTATTCATGTTTTTGTTGAATCCTGCTAAAATATCTTGTATTATGTCACACAGCACATCTTTGGTTCTACCAAAATATAATTTTTGGCCTACTGTAATGCCCCTCAGAGTAAACATTTGTATCTACGTATTTTCCTCCCCTAGGTTGGATCATTCACATGACAAAAGATGGGGACTTGGCTAAAAAAAAAAGGGTAACATATTAGGAGGATAAAAGTGTGTTTCTTTAACTTCATTAAGTCTAAGGAGTTAGAAAAGATACACTTTTTGTGGTATTCACATAAAAGATACGTAACGGTATCAACACAGATGCTATTATCTATATCCAAAATGTTTCAATGTTGATTTTAGTTATCTTAGAGAGGTATAAATTTTGTTCATGCACTCAGGGAACACTGATCTATTTGAATGCTTTGAAAATGTAATTCTTGTAAGTTGGTTTTGTTTATTTGTTTTTCTCATCAGGAAAGGACAGAGGGAAAGAGGGACTAAGGAGTTGACTCTAAGCAGCAGGTGAAAAAAGCTCCTATGCTTTTTTTCGTACTATCGAATTCTCATTCAATTTGATGAGAATTTGCTTTATGAACTGTTTCAAAGTAGAAGAGTGGCCATATCCTTCACTACACAAGTCTCTTTCAGGGAGCTTGCAGCTTCTCTAACTTCTTATTTCCCATTACATTCCAAAGGAAGATGTCCATAGGAGAACTTCTCCCAGCTATTTTATTTTAAATTAGCCATGTATTTACAAGTTGCTATAACTGAAAAATTATTGGAGTGGTTCCTTGGAAAAATTCAAAGAAATCCTTCACATTTTCTGAAAACCAATCTGGTAGAGAATTTTAAAAGGCTATTGGAGCCCAGATCTTGATGAGATAAATCTCTGGGAAATTCATCTTCAAGATGATAATGGCAATGATTCTGGAAAATACTGCTCCAATCTATTTTGACTTTCCCATTAAGTAATTATATAGATCCTGAAGCTCCTATCTCTGGTCACTCAAAGCTTGGGATTGAAGCGGTGGGATGCCAGATTTCCAATTCTCAGTACAAAATATTGAAATATGTACAAATCATATTTGGTGTACAAGGCAGATATTTTGGAGCTTAGGGGTTGCTAAGATCCATGTTTTCAATAGCCAACTTTGCATTCTACACTCAGTATCTTCAGTTTGGATTCATACCGAACTTTTTCTGTATTTCAAACATGTTTTTAGTCCCTTCATATATAGTTGTCCCAAACAACCCTATAAAAGGATGCAAATGACCAGCTGCCTGAAAGGATATAAATCCTTCCATTACCTACTCCCCTGTCAGAGCTGAAGAAGCTTCTTGGATCCATCACATGTGGTGATATTCATTTTTTTTTTTACTACTGGTTCTGTGGGTGTGGCTTGGTGGGCATGGCTTGGTCGGTGTGGCGGGGAAGGATACTGTAAAATCCCCATTTCTACCCCATTCCAGGGGAAGGATATACTGCAAAATCTCCATTTCTACCCCAGTCTAGGGGAAGGAAACTGTAAAATCCCAATTTCCTCCCCTGTGCAGGGCAATAAAAGAAGACCCAGCCAATCAGCTGGGACTCGTGAGGCAGCAAATAGATAGGGGCGGCCCTTCCAGAGGTAGTATTTACCAGTTCTCCAAACTACTCAAAATTTCCGCTATATCAATTTTCAACTCTTTCTATTAGACTAGCTGTCAGGATTTCCAGTTTATTCTGGATTAAATTGCAGCTAGGCCCTGCAACTTCTTTAAGATTGATATTCATACTGAGTTATTCCCTGGTTTCTCTCTAGCCTTACTCCTTTTGCTGCAAATAACATACAAAAGTCAGTTAAGAGGAAAACACAATTTCATCCAAGATTAAAAAGCTGCTGTCTTTTTCTTGGCTGCAAGGAGAATAGGTACATTTAGCAAAATCAGTATATAGGTGAAACCTGCTCATTTTTTAAATGGTGTGAATTGTAACATCAAGGCAAAAGTGATGTGGTAGTGAATAGGGATATGAACCCAATATTATAGTAAAACTACAATAACTGAGTAAGAAGCAAACGTAACCATAAATTTGAATGATACTGTTTGTCAAGCCAACCTGAACGAGCATCTGTCATCTTACTATTTCTAAACTGATAGCTGATTATGATGATTAATTCTTCTTACTAATCTTCTCTTTACCAGGAAGCTAAACCTATACTTGTCTTTGTGAAAAATCATGTCTTTGTGAAAAATCACACATTGTCAGACTTGCCCCAGCTTGCTCCTTTAGATAAGAAAGACCTTTGACTTCTTTCAGGTTGAAAGGTTTACTTTACTAAAAGCCAAGTAGAATACAATGAAGCAAAGCCAAACCTGACATTTGCATCTGGTTAACTTTCCCCATTCCATTCCTCCCCTCTGCTAGTTCCTTATTGCCCAATGGAATTAGAATACATTGTTTTGGGAATGGTCTCTTCAACAATGAGATGATTATTGAGCTGTTCCCAGGGCTTTGACCTTGAGATGGTATGATGAGTTGCCAACCTTCCTCCTTCCCATCCAGCTCCCTCCTCCCCATAATTCACGGCAGATTGGCAGCTTGCAAATGCGAAGCTCAGCGTAGGATGGCAGTTCTGACACCCATAAAATCTTCCGAAGAGGACATAAATGGTTGGGAAAATATTAGTGCAGAAGAATACACGTGTCTAGTTAAATAAATAAATAAACAAACAAATCAAGTTGAACATAATTTTTGACTCACTAGAAAAAGACAATCCATTCTTCCCTTGATTTCATGGCATTATCAGTGAAGCCTTTATCTTCAAAATGATCTTGCCCACCTTATTATATTTGCAGAAAAAAATACTTTATCAAAGACAATGAAGGAAGAGAAGTATTGAAGTAATGATATTTGTGGCCTCGTTTGAAAAAGCCAATAAAAATACAAACCACCATTTGATAGTAAAATGGCAGAGTTAGCTCTGAAAAAGAAATGCTCAGATGTTTTCTATAGCCTGAATATATATATATGTAATTTCACACCAGTTAACTTGTAATAAGAGTAACGTATCTCTTGGAGTCAAATTTATTTACATAAATAAAATTAAAACTGAGAGGCTGAGATAGCACCGTTTATCCAATAATCGCTCCATTTTTGTACTGCTATAGGAATAACAAGAGTTTGTAATTCCAGGCCTTTGCATTTCACAGACCAATTTTTAATGTAATATGAGTTAGTTTCTTCTATCAATTTAACCCCTGAATTTTCCTTATCTGAAGTATGGCATAGTAGAAAAGCAACTGTGAGAGCTTTATTTATCTCTCTGGCATTAAATAGAAGCCCGTGCAAAAGCAGAAGGACATATTAGTGAATAAACTGAAGTAGTTAAAGTTAAGAAACAAGCATAACACAATTTTGGACCCAGGAAAACAATTGCAATCAACTAGAGTTAATGGAATTCAATTAGAATTGAGCTGGAAGAGACCTTGGAGGTCTAGTCCAGCCCCTGCTCAAGCAGGAGACCCTATACAATTTCAGACAAGGGGCTCTCCAATCTTTTCTTTAAACACCTCCAGTGATGAAGCACCCATAGCTTCTGAAGGCAAGCTGTTCCACTGGTTAATTG
Source organism: Pseudonaja textilis (assembly GCF_900518735.1). The sequence continues at coordinate 25,701,045 of NW_020769317.1, forward strand.
TTCTCACTGTTAGGAAGTTTCACCTTAATTCCAGATTGCTTCTCTCCTTGATTAGTTTCCATCCATTGTTCCTTATCTTGCCTTCTGGTGCTTTGGAAAATAAGTTGAACCCCTTTTCTTTGTGGCAGCCCATCAGATATTGGAATACTGCTATCGTGTTACCTCTAGCCTTTCTTTTCTCTGGGATATCCATACCCAATTCCTGTAACCGTTCTTCATATGCTTGAACAACTTTGTTTGAAGAATTAAATGAGACATTGTAAGAAGTTGAATCTTTGCTTTGCAGAAAGTTTCCCAAAGGGGGCAAAAAAGTTCACATTGACTTTGTCACTCACATGTGCAGTGCACAAAGAGCTTGTGAACGGGAACATGGAGAAAGCTTTTGAAGGATGGGTTTATCTGAATGGCTCAATGTGCATGGAATTATCTATGGAATTGAAAACCATGCCCAGTAAGAATTCTTAATTCCACGGACTAACTCTGTGATGGCGAACATATGGCATGAGTGCCAGAGAGGGCACACAGAAACCTTTTTGTGGGCCTGTGAGCCGGCACTCCAGCTCAGCTCTGCTTCACATTTGCATGTGCCTCCCGTCAGCCAGCTGGTCTTTGGGTCTCTGTTGTACATGTGTGGGAGGAGAGGCACATGCATGGGGGCAGGGTATATGTGCGGGGGACGTGCATGCATTGCATTTTGGGGATACACATGTGCATGTTTTGGGCACTCAATACCGAAAAGGTTAGCCATTCCTGGACTAACTCATCAAGGTAAGTAAGGACATAGACTTTTCTTCAGGATTTCTACCAATTTTGAAATTCTGAGGCTGGAGCTAGTAAGATCCCAGATTCAGCATATAAAGATATATCTTATGTCTACTGCAAGACAAACTCCCATCAGTTATGTCACTGAAAATAAATGCTAGCACATTTAGAATGGGTATGTCTAGTTTAGTGAAAAGGGATGACATAATAGCAGTGTTGCAATATCTCAGGGGCTCACACAAAGAAGAGTGGGTCAAGCTATTCTCCAAAGCACCTGAGGGAAGGACAAGAAGCAATGGGTGGAAACTAATCAGAGAGAGAAGTAACTTAGATCTAAGGAGAAATTTCCTGACAGTGAGAACAATTGATCAGTGGAGCAACTTGCGTCCAGAAGTTGTGAATGCTCCAACGTTGGAAGTTTTTAAGAAGAGATTGGATAACCTCTTGTCTGAAATGATATAGGGTTTCCTGCCTAAGCAGGGGGTTGGACTAGAAGACCTCCAAGGTCCCTTTCAACTCTCTTTTCTTTTCTTTTCTTTTTTTCTATTCTTTTCTGTTCTGTTTTGTTCTGTTCTACTCTATTCTACTCTACTCTACTCTACTCTACTTTACTCCATATAGAGCAAAAACATGTTCTTCAGCTTGGAAAACTATCTTTCCTTGTCCTCATTCTCCTCTCTTGCTGCACTTCTTTACATCAGTTGGAATAAATGTTTCCAAGTGAATGTCTCCTACTTTCCTTTTTCATTGCAAACACCAAATGAGCATCCTACTCCCTAGTTTTCAGATCATTGTTGTCAGTCAGTTAGCAGCAACAGCTGTAGCAAGCTCCTGAAACCATTTGTGAGCTGTAGTTGGTAAGGAGTAACTGAAGAAAAAATGGATTAGGTTTACAGTACACTGGGGATAGCTTGCAAATCAAATGGGTTGTGGTGTGACAGGGCTTATTAATTTTGAAAGAAGTACAATTGATGAATCCAGACTACACACTATACACACCTCAATTTTTTTTTTCTTTTACTGCTGTTAAGTGCATGCTTTTTCCCTGGCTAATTTTTGGCAGCATTATTCTTCTTCTCAACACTCCTGCTCTTAAACTGATTGGCTCTATTTGCAGCCTACATGACTTGTTTATTTGAGTCTATGAGATTATATACAAAGCAATATAAGTTGCTAGACTAAAAATGTTGGCATTGAAAATTGAAGACAAAAGCAAAAGAGAAATGGTTAGTTAATAATTTAGAATATGAGGACAAGAAAGTGCTGAAAATTGTAGAATGTAGAAGATGGGTTTGTCAAGAATGAAAAACTGAAAAGATTGAGTTTCCAGCTCTTCAGTGCTTTTAACCTAAGGTCACTCATCTTTTTGGGTTTTGTAGAATTCAACATTATGGATCTTATGACAGGGTACAAAATCATGCCATGGGAGAAATATGAACACCGTTTTCACCTCGAATGATTATAGATTATCGTGAATAGAGAAGGAACTACAGGGAAATATTTATGAAGTCATCACTAGGAATTGAATATACAATGCTTCTAGTTCATAAAATAGAAATGGCAAACAGTATTGTCTCAGATGAAAAGGTTTCTGGCCATCTTAATATGAAAAAAACCTCAAGGGATATGTCATTATATTTTATTTGGTTTTTTATTATGCTTCCTTGAGCAATGACACAACTATTTGTCAGGTGCTAAATTTTACAAAACACATTAAATTTCAGAAATGTGTGACTTCCTGGCTGATCTGAAGAAGAAACACCAGTGGCTTCAAAGCTGTGCTATTTGAAATAAAACTGAATAATAACATGAACATGGAATCATGCAAATGGCTAGATCCTATATACTCTTGAAGATGTGTAGACAAGGGATAAATAAAATTTGGATGACGTGGTTCAAATTCAGATCCCTTAAAGTTCTATACTGATCTGAAGTTGAACTGAGTTCTTTTCATGACATTAGAATAACCATTGGGGTAGGAGAGTGGTTATGATTTTAACCCATAATAAGACAGCGTTCAGCATATTCTGGAAAAATAGTGAAGATTCATGGAACTTTAAGGGATAACAAATTTATTATTGTATACTATGTATGTGTTATGAAAGCTTATACATAGTGGTGCAAAGATTAAAAAACCCTATTTTTGTCTTGTTTTTCTTTTTTTCTTATCTGTTATAAGGGTTTCTTATTATGATGACCTGCAGATTATTTAACGTTTGGTTTGTTATTATTTTAAATAATACTAATGGTACCACTTAATGTTGAAATTAAATAATCTTTTCAATAATCACCATCTTCTCTAATTTGAAGCACTAGTAATATATCATTATCCACTGATATGATTATAGAAAACTATGTTGGTCTGAATAAAAAGGGGGGACATAAGAATTTGTGACTTTAATAAACATGTGATCAGTTAAAAAAAAATATCCAAAGAGTAAGAAGTGCTAAAGGGAAAAAAAACCCGGAATGGTGGAAAGACCATCAAAGGCATCAATATCTGGGCCATACCTGTGATAATGATACATCACTGGAATTATTGACCCAAAGGTGCTTTTTTGAAGAGGCAACTGGACTTTCTGGTTTTTCTTTGAAGACATTTCACTTCTCATCCAAGAAGCTTCTTCAGCTCTCATTAAGAAGCTTCTTGGATGAGAAGTGAAACATCTTCAAAAAAAAACCCCAGAAAGTCCAGTTCTCTCTTGAAGAAAAAGCACCTTTAGGACAGTCATCACCTGGATGACTGAGTATCTCCATAGATACTGGAATTGTTCAGTGTATACAAGTTCAACTGGACAATTTGAACTGAAACAACTATTCACTATGCATTATATCTCCATAGTGATATTAATAACTTATATCTGCCCTGCAGGATTGGAGGCAGAGGTTTACTCATATCATACAAAGTGTTGAAGAGGAAAAGCATTTATTGGCTGATTACTAAAAGATAGTCAAAACAAGCAATGAAGCTCATTTAAAAAATGGAAGTTTCTGAACAGTGGGAATAAAACAGAAATATCAAAGTAATAAAAACAAGAACAAAATGCTGGCAAGGAAAAGCATAATAATTTGAGGACCCAAATTGTTGGGGGCAATATTTATTTATTTATTTATTTGATTTGTCAATTGTTTACAAGATAATAAATATAAGTGTATACATAGTTATGAATACATGAAATGGGTACATATAAGAAAAATAAAAGAAAAATAAAAGAAACAGTAGGACAGGGACGGTAGGCACGTTGGTGCGCTTATGCACGCCCCCTACTGATCTCTTAGGATAGGGGTGAGGTCAATAGTAGACAGTCTAAGGTTAAAGTTTTTGGGGTTTGGGGAAGAAACTACAGAGTTGGGTAGAGTATTCCAGACATTGACCACTCTGTTGCTGAAGTCATATTTCCTGCAATCAAGTTTGGTGTGGTTAACCTTGAATTTGTATCTATTGTGTGCTCTTCTGTTGTTATGGTTGAAGCTGAAGTATTCATTGACAGGTAGGACATTGCAATATGCTGACTCTGTAAACCACTTAGAGGGGGCTGTAAAGTACTACAAAGCAGTATATAAGTCTAAGTGCTATTGCTATTACACACTCAATTTCAACAAAAGGGTCAAGGAAAAAGTACATAAAGTTAAAACGTGCCTATGGCTTACAAGTGGAACATTAAAAAAAGAAACCAAAGGTTTAATTTTGGCTGCTGAAGAGCAACCTACTCTAACTAAAACAGTCAAGTCCAGAATTGAAAAAAATAATTAAATTATTCAAAGCACAGCTTATTCAAGGAGGTAGAAGAAATCATGCAAGAAGATTGCACAGATTATAAACAACATGACACAGTCACCAAAGTGATTCACTTGAAGATCTGTAATCTTATCATGTAATCACGATGCATATTAAGGCCAATACCCGCTAAAAAAATGGCATTTGTAATTTTACATTTTTGTGTAAATAATAATAATGATGACAACAACAATATATATATGTATGTATGTATGTATGTATCTATGTATGTATGTATATATAAAATGATAATTTAATAGCATATAAATAAATGCAGTTTTTTTTTAAAAAAAAAATCTTTTCTTGAAATCCTTTCCAAAATATTATCTTCAGATGTCTGGAGGTTACAGGTCTCAATACATCTGGTTATATAGACAGATTATTTTATTACATGAACCAGGATGGGAAAAAGCAGATGGGAGAGCTACATGAGATATCTCAATTGTTAATTTTGAAAAAACTTCTCTAATTAACAAGACAAATATAAATTGATAATATGTCCATGTGTTCAATAGTTTAGTTTACTACACTGTACTTTCCTCTCCCTAAAGAACAACAATAAAATGCAGCATTGTTTAAAAAGCAGATGTGCAGTTGAACAGGTAATACATGTGGTACCGTATACACACAATAGGTACCCAAAGCAGCAACAGTAAATTGAAATGACAAATTTTGCTACCACTGCCACATTCCACAACTTTTTGGGAGAACAGTTTAAAGCAGGTCTCCCTTGCTAAACCAGCTTTGATTCTTATATCTCCACATTTGGGATCTTACATTTGACAGCACTGAGATTCATTCGGTGGTATCTTCCATTTCCTGACATTAAATTCTTCTTAGCATGGATTTCTCACTCCCCCTATCATTCAATATCTTTAGTTAATTAGTTGTCATTCTGATTGGCATCACAGATGTTGTCTCACCTAACCTTATAGAATGATCTTACCACTATTACAAGTATGAAATGGATATAGATACCATAATGTATTATAGTGTACCTTGCTGACTATTCTGAGTAGATATGCTAACAGCTGTTTACAATTTGATAGCTAGTATATTATGAGGAGCTTCTAACTTAGTGTTAATAATTAGAGACTGGATACTTTGAAAGTACTAAATCAATCCAATGATCTGTGTGATAAGTCTGTTCCCCACCATAGCTTATCACTAGCTCTTCATCTATCCATGCACACATTCAAACCAAACAGGTTGTGCTTGCTTTGCTAATAAGAAGCTAAGAGTTAGTCTTAATTTAGATTCTCATAGAAAAGCTCTGAAAGTGACTGTAAATGGACCATTACCAGATTCAAATGCTACACTGGCATCGGAGATCAAATTTTAAATATCCATCAGAGAAGATTTTGGAAGGCTTGGTTGTATAACTGATAGCAGCAGCTAAAGATGTGTTCCAGGGGAAGATAGCTAGAAATCCTAAAGTGGATTGAGCAGCTTTTATTTCTGCAGATTTATTTATTTATTTATTTTCAATGGTGAGAAGTCCACAAAGTGCCCAAAGTGCCCAAAGTGCCCAAAGTGTCCAGGGATGTGGCTTTGTGATGAGGAAAAGAATCATAGAATAATTGGGATGGAAGCAATGGTGGGATTCAATTTTTTTTACTACAGGATTTGTGGGCATGGCTTGGTGGGTGTGATATGGCTTGGTGGGCATGGCATGGTGGACATGGCAGAGGAAGTATACTGTAAAATCTCCATTCCCAACCCAAGCCTGAGAGAAGGTTACTGCAAAATCCCATTCCTTCCCCATCCCACTAACCTGCTTTCCAGCTCTGTTCTCCTGTGCAGGGCAACCAAAGAAGACCCAGACAATCATGTGGGTCTCGGGAAGCAGACAATAGATGGGGGCGGGGCCAGTCAGAAGTAGTATTTGCCAGTTCTCTGAACTACTCAAAATTTCTGCTACCGGTTCTCCTAGAATTGGTGAGAACCTGCTGAATCACCACCTCTGGATGGAAGGGACTGATGAGGTCTTCTAGTCCAGCCTCTGGTTGAGCAGGAGATCCTATATAATTTGAGACAAGTGACTATCCAGTCTCTTCTTTAAAATCTCCAGTGATGAAGCACCTACAACTTCTGAGGGCAAGCAGTTCCCTTGATTAATTATTCTGACTCTCAGGAAATTTCTTCTTAGTTCTAGGTTGCTTCTCTCCTTGGTTAGTTTCCATCTGTTGTTTTTCATCTTGCCTTTTGGTGCTTTGGAAAATAGCTTGACCCCCTCATCTTTGTAGGAGCCCCTCTAATATTGGAAAACTGCTATCATTATTTATCAATTATGTTAGTGCTATCAAAGCATTAACATAATTGCTAACCAATACAAATGGCACAAGAGATTGCTCCAGAAAATAGATGGAAGAAAGAAATTCAAAGATTTACCTATCAGAGGATTATAAACTGGATTCCAGCCAGCTGCTAAGACAACTGACTAAAAGTGAAGAAAATCTACTATTGAGTTCTGAAAGGAATATTCTTAAAACTATATAGGGATTGTTCTAGTGTTTGGGAACATAGAGGAATAGGTATATACTAGGCAAAGAGATATCTTAAGCTTATATCATACAGGGTGACAAATTAAATTAAGAGTTCTTGTCTTAATTTAATTTTAAAAAGTTAGAGAGCAGAAAAAAGATGCTTGTTTAATAATTTTGCACCAGGCTATGTGTCAAGAAGAGGGGACTTTGCAAAATAAAAATAAATACAAAATAATTAATTCAGCTGGGAAAGTGAAATTGCTTGACTGTTCTGATAAAGCTTGACTGAGTTTGCTTATCACTATCCTTTACGTAGATAAATAAAAGAGGAAACAAAACTGGGAAGCTCTTTTGCCTTGTTTGACTTTAATGCAAAACATTAAACACATTCAAACAAGAGAACATGAAAATGGATGGGACCCTCAACTCAACTTGAATTGGCTACAGGTTGAGAGTAGCTTTTAAATTTGTAACACAGGGGAAGTTATTTAATGCACATATGATTTAATCTGTTTTGAGGATGGGATTTTAGTGTGCAAAAATGTTTTGACTGCCTGCAGAGGCTTAGTGATAGCATTTGTGCTTCCTGTGATCATTTCAGGGTCAATGGAATGTATGTAGATAATTGAATATAAAATTAGGTTTCTAAAAAACAAATAAAGATAGTCTTAGACTAACAGTTGGGACCAGAATTACAGTTGCTATAAAATGCTATGTCTCAGGTTATATTGATATACAGTACGTGGTCATATTCTCAGCCTATGTACTATAACAATAGCAACAGCACTTAGATTGATATACCATTCCATTCAGAGGTGGTATTCAGCAGATTCTGACCAGTTCTGGAGAACTGGTAGCAGAAATTTGAGTAGTTTGGAGAACTGATGAATCCCACCTCTGATTGCCCCCACCCCCATCTATTCTCTGCCTCCCAGCTGATCGACTGGCTCTTCTTTTGTTGCCCTGCACAGGAGAACATAACTGGAAAGCAGCTTAGTGGGGTGGGAAGGGAATGGGATTTTGCAGTAACCTTCCCCCAGGAGTGGGGAGGGAATGGGGATTTTATAGTATCCTTCCCCTGCCATGTCCACTAAGCCATGCCTACTAAGCCACATCATGCCCACCAAGCCACATCCACAGAAGCAGTAGTAAAAAAAATTTGAATCCCACCACTGGTTCCATTTTCCTTTAGAGCACTCTCTGAGCAGTTTACAAATGTCAACATATTGCCCTCAACAATCTGGGTCCTCATTATACCGACCTCCAAAGGATGGAAGGCTAAGTCAACCTGTCAGAATTGAGCTCCAGCATGTTGGCAGAGTTAGCCTGCAATACTGCATTCTAACCACTGTGAAACCTCTTCTCCTATATACTAAATCAATAAATAGATAACCTACTCACTTTGGATCCCAGCTATCCTACTTGTTGGTCACCTTGCTTTTTATCACTGTGGAGAAAACAACTCAAACCAAGATACCATACGTGTGTACTTTTCTTCACTCTATTTTCTGTGGTACTTCACTCTTCTGTCTAATTGCTGCCTTTGACAACTTTCTTCTGGTCTAGTTAGAGCTTAACCAAAGTTGCTTCTGGCAGTGACTGTCATTGGCCATGAAAACATGTGGGAAATCTCTATGACAAACATACATTTAGGACATTTTGCATAGAACAATCTCAAAACTCAATCTCTGTTTTCTCTTCTGGAAAGGAAGGGTTTTAATGGCCGCTTTTCCATGCCAGAAAAAATGTGCCAAACAATGTTTTGGAACTATATTTCTATTCATTGTTTAAAACAGATATACAATTGCAATTTTGGAGGAGTATTTTGGAAGCCAAAGCAAGCAGCTGGCAGCTAAAAACAGTCCTGTGTACTCGTTTGTAATGCTTTCTGTTTGTAATTCTATCTGAAATCACAGACTGCATTGGAAGAAGGCTGACAAGCATCATTGGGATTGGATCAGGCCTTTGAACCACTATATTGCCTATAAAAACAAAGGCAATCATCATGTTCATGATTAAAGCATCTATCTACATAGGATATGTGCCATGGACTTCAGCTAGATATAGATTTTGAACACAAATTTGTGTTTCTTTATTTTTTTTTAACTTTTCTGTTAAAAGACATCAACTAGCGAGTAAATCTGAAACAGTTTATCAGTAACATTTTTATCACAGAACTAAAGCTCTTTCCAAAAACAAAAAACACCACCAACCTTATGAGGGTTTAAATATTCCCATAGAGTTCAAATCTGTGTTTCTTTAACATATTTTTAAACATTTCTTTTTTTAAAAAAAATCAACTACTGAGTAAGCCTAAAAACAGCTTATAAGTAACATTTTTATCACAAAGCTTTTCTCAAAACAACAACAACCACCCACGAGGGTTTAGATATACACATACAGTACTGTGAGAATACAACTATTTATTCTCTGGTGATAGAAAAGGGGTTCTGTGATTATGAAGCTTTTAGAAGAGCAGACCACCATTACAGATACCATAGAGGATTTAGTGATGAAGGTGAAGCAGGCTCATTTAAACAGATATTCATTTGGATAACATAGCTTACCATGATAGGGTGTGGAGAATAAATTTCAAAAGTTATGATTTTAACCTATTCATTAGATAGACATCTATACTGAGTGGTGTGGTGGCCTAGAAGTGGAGCTCTCGCCTCACAATCAGGAGGCTATGAGTTCAATCCTAGGCAGAAGCAGATATTTCTCTCTCTGGGCACGATGAGAATGTATCTGCTGAATATAATTCCAAATTGGTGACTGGAAGGACATCTGGCCAGTAAACATATTCAGTTCCATTCAACTGCCCAGACTCCATCCTGCAAGGCATTACAGGGGTTAAAAGAACAAGATGATTAAATATGATGCTAAAATTTGAATTCCTCCATTAAACAGAAAACTGAATTTAATGGCATAAAAGTCCTTTTTAAAGGTCCATCATTCATGATGTTGCTGAACTTCTATCTCTGTTTAATACTGAGTGATTTAGTGAAGGAATAAGGAAGGAAGGAAGGAAGGAAGAAGTCAAGTTATCTCACATTAAAGTGTAATCCTCATCTGTGGGATCAGTCCATATGTCTTAGGCTAATTTATTATACACAACTGTGATTCTGACAAAAAGGGTGGAAGGGAGTGCTTTGTAATTGTTGCTGTTAAAGGAAAAGTAAGATTTGTTTATTTATTTGAGTTATATGCCACTCTGATCATAGCTGTCCCTGAACAGCTTATACCTTACTACATCCAGATAGTGTTAGGATTAACCACAAAATACAAATGCTTCTAATATAATCTCTTTGGCACGTTAACTTTAAATGTGTCCAAAGAGGTTTCGAGAGATAATAGACGTTTAAGACATCTACCGTTTGTGTTCCAAAAATGGCATAAATCCTTGGAATGATACAAGTCTTTCTTTTGTTACATAGCATTTGGTGGTTCATTGCATGCTGGGGATGAGAGAATTAGATAGTGGGGTTACGCAGTGCTTTTAATTTATGATCCTGAAAATAGATGCGGCTATTTTAATCAGATTGGCATTGGTGCATCTTTTTAAAGTTCTGAAATGGTATAAATCCCTAACATACTGTATAGTTGGCCCCAACCCTGCTGGCATTTATAAAGACTGTCAACAGATAGTTCTGTTCCCAGACCTTTGAATTACGATATGCTGGAGCCTTAGTTGAATGATAATATTATTACTGTTTGGATTGTCTTTTAATTTTTTATTATTATTTTTGAAATCATTGACATTTCCTGTGATGGCCCTGAGTTCAAGAACAGCAAGGGCTCAGTGGCCCCATGCTTCTGCAGAGTCGTTTGCAAGAGTGAAACCAGCAAATGAAAATTCATCTCCACAATAAACTCATTCACCAAAAGCTGCACAAACCATAAGAAACTTTGTTCATAGCCCGACCTGTCCATACTACATGCCTGCGCCCGCAAGCTCCACTCAGAGCTCAAAAGAAGCCAGGACCTAGAAGAGACTGATCTGTACATAGACTACCCCGCTGACTGTATCAAACGCAAGACCAGCATCCCATGTCCCAACAACCCCCACCCCAACAACCAAAACTAGGCATGCACACCCCCAACTTCCTCCACGTCCACCCCTTCAGGCCTAAAATGCAAGCTACTTAACACAAGAAGCATCACAAACAAAATGCCTGAATTCTTCCTGTTTCCAAATGTGGCCCTATTCGACCTTATTTTTGTTTGTGAGGAGCGGTTGAATGTATCCTTTCCAGGCTCCCTTATTACAGTAAGTAACTATCACATTTTCCGGTCTGACCATAAAAACCGTAGAGCGGATGGTGTTGCTATCTTCTATTATTGTTTCTAAATATAGAGTGGTGCGGTGACCTAGAGGTGGAACTCTCACCTCACAATCAGGAGGCTGTGAGTTCGATCCTAGGTAGAGGCAGATATTTCTTTCTCTGGGCACAATGAGAATATATCTGCTGAACAAAACTCCAGATTTGCAACAGGAAGGGCATCCGGCCATTAAACGCTCTACTAGATCCATTCAGTTGCCACACTCCATCCTGCAAGGGATTATAGGGTCATTAAATGATGATGATGATGATGATGACAATGATGATTGTTTGTAGGTGTGCATATACATATACGGTAGTTTTATTTTTGTTGAGACTTATTGAAGTATGAGAAAATTCTCCCATGCAAATTACTAAATACATGAGAAATCTCTGTGTAAATAAAGTGCCGGAATCTATAATGCTTTGAAGTTGGATTCCCCACCCCACCCCACCCCCCCACCCCCAAAAAAACAAGAAGTAATGGCACCAAGAAGTTGTTTTAACTTCTCCTTCTAACCTACAAGAGAAAACAAAGTGCGCTCCATTCATTCAGAATGGAACCCTTGCATTGAGAAATGAAAAACAGAGAAATTATATGTGATTGATATACTGCATTGTTAATCAAAACTCATGTTAGTTTCAAGAGGAAAATGATGATCATCCATTTCATTGTATTCCTCCTGAATAGAAATAGGCAAATTTTGATGTAAAATAAAAAAAATTAAAAAAGATAACACAACTTTTCTAAGGAATAGAAGAAATACACAATGGCTAGTTGAAACTGCAATGAGTCATGTATACATTAGAATTGAAAGTAGGTCATAAGGCATGTTTGCTAACTTTTCCATTATGATTTGTACAATTCATCTGTTGAGAAATAATAATATAGTAAAAGTGATTAAAGTTCAGATATCCTTTCATAATACGAAAGATCCACTTTTGATTATATAAAAAGACTTTTGTAAAAATGATGCAATAACTCTCTGATTCATCTTCCTAAACCAGAGTATAGGAGTATCCAAATCTATATCTACTTATCCATTTAATTTATTCTGTTTTTATGAATTTTCATTATTCTTGACATTGTTTTTCATTTAAATTACTATTCCTTTTAAACCAAGTGTAGGGAAATCTCATTCTAAGATGAAGTTTTTATTTGGAGATTTCATTATTTTTACCCAACAGGTCTTACTATCAATTTTAAACACTTCTGAGTAGGACATGGAGTAGGACTACTTAGCAAATATATAATGTAAATTATTTTGCATAATATCACCTGGCCATGATGGTCCATGCTGAAAAGGTTATTGTTCAGAATAGGTTGCTTGTATCTACTGTTGGAATCATTCAACCTGAAAAATCTGTGTTTGGGTCTCAACATCTGCATCAACTTTTAAACAGCTGAGAACTGGTTAGTACTTGGAAGGGAGACCTGGAGATAGACTTAACCAGCATTCAAGACCTTACTTTTCGTAAGTCTTCAATGTTATGGAAAGGCAAGTTCTGCAATATAAACTGCCATTCTTTTAAAGTTTAAGGCAGGGATAGTCAACCTTTTTATACCTACTGCCCACTTTTGTATCTCTGTTAGTAGTAAAGTTTTCTCTAACTGCCCACCAGTTCCACAATAATGGTGATTTATAAAGTAGAGGACAAAACCGCTATCGCCCACCATGAAAGCTGGAATGCCCACTAGTGGGCAGTAGGGACCAGGTTGACTACCACTGGTTTAAGGGAACATGAATGATTTTAATAAGGTCCTGAAGAGATGCCTGGGAAACAATCTTTGAGAGCAGGGGTAGTCTGTGCTTTCTTCTTCAGAAACCAACATTGGAACTAACCATTCTGAACCATTTTCTTTCAGTATACAATATTCCCTTTTCTGGGGGAGATTGAAGAGTCACACTATAGCTTTAGAGGATCCTGGATGAAATGTGTTATGTGAATCCTAATCCTGCTTTTTCAGGAGGACACTGGACTTTCTGGTTTTTCTTTGAAGATATTTTACTTCTCACCCAAGAAGCTTCTTTAGCTCTGACCAAATGGTGGGGAATGAAAGGAGTTATGGTCCTTGCAGACAGCTGGTCATTTGCATTCTTTTATTGAGTCGTTGAGGCCATCTGGAGATTTATCTGTGTCCTCAGAGCCACCTGAGTGGTGCAAATGGGAATGGAGCCTTCTTGGAACTGTTAAAACAACTGCTGTAGACTGGAGTTAGATGATGTTGTATCCCTCCCTTCTGTTGAGAGAGGGCTGTTCAATTGCATGATTAAATCTATGTTGCACATTTGCTTTACAAATTGATTGTTTATCAATTTCCAATTCAAAGGTAGCTCCTGAAACCTATAACCTATTTAGTATTTAGTATTTATTTGATTTGTCAATTGCTTATGAGATACAGGTAAAAGAACAAATATAGTTTTGAATACATGAGATAGATACTTATAAGAAAAATAAAAAACAATAGGACAGGGAAAGAAGGCATGATTGGTGCACTTATGCAGGCCCCCTACAGGCCTCTTAGGAAGGGGGTGAGGTCAATAGTAGACAGTCTAAGGTTAAAATTTTGGGGGTTTGGGGAAGAAACCACAGAGTCAGGTCGAGTATTCCAGATATAGACCACTCTGTTGCTGAAGTCGTATTTCCTGAAATCAAGTTTGGTGAAGTTTACCTGGTATCTATTGTGTGCTCTTGTATTGTTATGGCTGAAGCTGAAGTATTCATTTGCAGGTAGGACATTGCAATGTAAGATTTTATATACTATATTTAGATTGGACTGGAGGCAGCATAGTTCTAGGTTTTCTAGGTCTAGAGTTTCAAGTCTGGTGGCATAAGATATTCTGCAATGAGTAGAGAAGTGGAGAACTCTTCTTGTGAAATATTTCTGGACTTTTTCAATTGCGTTAATATCAGATACATGATATGAGTTCCAGACTGATGAGCTGTATTCAAGTATAGGTCTAGCAAATGTTTTATATGCTCTAGTTAATAGTATGATATTACCAGAGAAGAAGCTATGTAGGATTAGATTAACAACTCTTAATGCCTTTTTGGCTATGTAGTTACAGTGGGCTTAGCACTTAGATAATTTGAGATGAATACTCCAAGTTCCTTGACAAAGTTTGAATCTTCAACAAGGTCTTGACTATTGCTTATATTTTATTTTCTGATTTTTTTTCTGCCAATATGCAAGACAGAGCATTTATTTGTTGAGATTTGAAGTTGCCATTTGTTTGACCATTCTGATACATAGTCAAGGTCTTTTTGTAGGGTAGTAGTATTGTCTTTGTGTTGAATAGCTTTACATCATCAGCAAAGAGAATGCAGTTGCTCTTAATATGATCACAGAGGTCATTTATGTAGAGTATGAGAGTTGGTTCTAAAACACTGCCTTGGGGGACACAACTGTTGACAGGTACAGAATTTGATAGGACGCTCCCAATTTTGACCATTTGTTGTCTGTTTGACAGGAATGCTGCTATCCAGTTATATAGGCATCCAGAGATACCATAAGATTTTAGTTTTAGGAGTAGTTTGTTGTGTACCACTGAACCAAAGACTTTACAGAAGTCTATGTAGATTGAGTCTATTGCTTTGCCCTGATCAAGTTGTGTAGTCCATACGTTTTGGCAGTGTAAGAGTTGCAGATTACAGGAGAGTTTTTTTCTGAAACCAAATTGTTTATTAGAGAGTAGGTTGTTTGTCTCTAAGTGGAGGATAATGGATTGGTTAATAATTGATTCCATGACTTTACAGGTGACGCAGCATAACGAGATTGGTCTGTAATTTTCAACTAGGCTGGGGTCTCCCTTTTTGAAGATGGGGATTACCATGGCTTGTGACCATAGTTTTGGCAAGGAGCTGGTCCTGAAATATTTTTCAAAGATTATGTTTAGAGGTTCGGCTATGGCAGTGGATAGCTTTTTTAAGAAGTAGGCACATATTCCATCTGGTCCAATAGATAGGGATGGTTTTATATTGCGCAGTACTTTTTCAACAATGTCTTCTGTAAAATCGATATATATTAGATCACTGTAGTTTTCTGAGGTTCGACTAGGAAGTACTGGGCTTGATCCATTTAGCAATTCTTAACATTAGGATATTTTTCATGGTATTCAACCAAAATCTACTTCCTTTCAACTGAAATGCATTGGGTTTCTCCCCCCACCCCAATTTTCTGGAAAAATTCTGAAAAATCCTATATCAAGTCTAAATGAGTGGCCTCCTATTTGAAGACAACTGTCATGTTTCTCCCCCAACTTTTTCTTCTTGAGGCTAAACTCAGCTATTTCTGATAAGTATTTAAGAATTAGCAACTGTGGCCTTTAAGATGTTCCTTAACTACATCTCCTGACATTTCTTCTAGCATATCTATTCTCTCCAATCCTGCTATAATAGTTTAAGAACATTTGGTTGTATTCAGAGTTGGCCTTGTGTTTATTATGCTTATGAGAAGTCAAGATTAAACAATACCCAGGATAGAACATTAAGCTTAGTGATCCAGTTCTTGTCATATTTTCTAGAAATTATAAACATCAGATTTAAGAGCACAGCTCTATTATTGACAAGTACAATGAGTAGTTCAGGTGAAAAACCTTTCCTCCAAAAAGCAAGATTAATTGTTCCCTTGCATGTTTATTACAGCCTTTGCAACAGCTGAATGGTATAAGCTGACTTTGAGTTACTGCAAATGAAACATAAGTTCTTTTTATGGTTCTTTTACAATTGTGTTAGGCATATCCTTAAATATATTCTCTATAAATGATGGCTTACTACAGCCTAATAATTTTTCCCCTTTAACTCATTTAGGTGGTATCTTTCTTCTCTCTTGACACCAGTTCACTGTCTTTTTCGCACATGTCATCATTCATTCCCAAATGGAGATGGAATTTCAATGGGCTGCATTTAGCTTTTTCTTTCCTTTTCTTTGGAAGAAAGTATTAATTCAGCTTGCATTTCCATAAGCAATATTCTGATTTTGTTTTACCTCAAGTCATGCAGAGACTTCAATCAAAATTCTACGGTAAAAGCAGATGTGTCCAGAGTTAAATTAAAATTAATACTGTTCTCGGATTGAAAGCATGCTTTCAGTAATGCCTGAACCACATTTTCTTGATATACTTTTGTTCTAGATCATTGGTTGTCAATCTTTTCTTCACCTCAGACCCGCTATAGATAGTGTTTGTGGCCATGGGCCCAGATCCCCAAGACTTAGTTCAAGATTTCTTCAAGGCTTTGCAGACACCCTGTGACATTACGGTCCCAGTGGTGGGATTCAAATAATTTAACAACTGGTTTGCTCAGTTTCAGGTTGGCTGTCATGAGAGGTGTGGCCCATTCCCATCCTCCAGCTCCGCTGCACATGTAGGATGAGCCTCCCACAATGGCCAACCTGACCTTGGTTGAACCAATTGTTAAATTACACACACACACACACACACACACACACACACACCGCTATCAAAGTGGATCCTGGTGCTGCGCTGCACTGCAATGGAGAAATGGGCAACAGAGCGGCCGGAAGGATGAGGGTCAGGGAGAAGAGGGAAAGCAGCCTTCTCCTTCTCTCACACTGACTGCTCTGTTGCCCATTTCTCCATTGCAGTGCAGTGCAGCACCCGGGATCCACTTTGAGAATGGTAAGTGCAGTTTGGGTAATTTAACAACTGGTTCATCCGAACCGGTGTGAACTGGCTGAATCTCACCCTGGAGGTTCTCAGACCACAGGTTGAGAATCACTGTTCTAGACCATTAAACAATTTAGATATGGGTAAGAATAGGGCCATTGCTATTGATATCACATGTCTAGACCCAAACATATTTTCACATTGCTAGACACCCACATAGTGAAGTGGTTTGAAGCTGCTTTGGAAACCTATCAGCTGTGCTATTTCTGAAGTTCCTTCATACCTCTGATGCACAGCATCACAGTGGGCTCTTCCTGTCTCTTCAGTTGTAGGAAAGGCTTTCATGCAGGGACTTAGCAAGTTCCAGAAGGCCAATGCAAAGCATTTTGAGGAAGCCAACCCTGCAATCACTATTTTTGACCTATGGATCAAAATATTCTTGTTCAGGATGCCTCTCTTAGCCATATTAACATTATTCCGGCAAGGCTTTGCACAGTACAACAAAGGGAAAATTAATCTTTAAATCAGGAACAGGCAACCTTTTAGCAAATTGCATTTTTCCTTTTTAGTTTTGTTTTGAGTAGCCAAGAGCCACAACAAGCCATTCATGGGTGATTGCTGATGATTGTTAGGGTATACTTTTTGGAGGGAGATGTTTTTAGGATAAACGTTACTTTATTTAACTTTTTTTGTATACATGTCAACAGCATCAATAATTTTCAAGTAGAATATCTGGAGACTGTACAGCTTGGCAGTTGGGTATAGAGCTGTGGTGCCTCAGTGATTAGAATGCAGTGCTTCAGGCTAACTCACTGCTCACCCCAGGAATTCTATTCTGACTGGTTCAAGGTTGACTTAGCCTTCCATCCTTCCAGGTCAGTAAAAGGAGGACCCAGATTTTGGGGGCAATAGACTGACATTGTAAACCACTTAGAGAGGCAGTAAAGCACTGTGAAGCAATACATAATGCCAAATGCTATTGCTATAGCCTAGATCAGGGCTGTCAAACTCCTGGCCCATGGGGCCAGATGCGTCACATGCTGGCCACGTCCATGCCCGGTTTAGCGAAGGGGAAAAAAGTCCCGACACGTCACGTGACACTGCCATGATGACGTCAGTTTCATACCCCTGGCCTAGATATTTTGCCCATCTGCTGTAGATCCAGAAATCTTTAAAAAATGGCACCAGTGCAAATGGAACTATTCAAATTGTCTTTTAAACTCATTCACACAATATCCTAAGCTACAGCTTCTAAACCTTAACTTAATTAATAAAACACAATTTGTCTAATGCCATAAAACATAAGATAAGTTTTAAGAGTCTTTTTGTTCTGCTTGTTAGGTATGTTATTACTCTGGGTCACAGTAGTGAGATCAAGATGCCATATTTAAAAAAAGTCATATGAACATTGGGAAAAGTAACAAACAGATTGCACTTTTATACAAACAATGTGAATGCTTAAATACAAGGATTTGGATTTGGACTTAAAATAGCATGCTAGACTTTGAGCACTATATAATAATAGTAAGAGAAAATCTTGTTCAGAAGGTCTGAGTCGTTTTTGTAGATGGCAACAATTTTTACTCTTTTGACCAGCCTTCGTAAAATGCTATTACTCAACTATAAGGATTCACTTCCTTGAAATAATGAGCAAATATTTACCTTGTCCTTGGCCAAAAATTGACTTTTTTCTTGAAAAGCATGTAATTGTATCTTTAGTTTCATCTAAATTGATGGAACAATAAATGTGATCCTTGCTATAAGTTAAATCTACATTTCTTCCAATACTCCAATACTATATGAAGTGAAATGATTTACATGAAAGTCTCTGGACTCTCACCTCTGATTTAAAGTTGAAAGGATTTTTTTTTAAAAAAAACTTTACTTTATTATGCTCTTTAGTTTATCTTCAATAGGGGAAACAATCTTCTGAAATTGTAGCTGGTTATTTGTAGAAAATAATAAGAAAGACTTCTTTGTTTTTCTGTGCATGATATAATGAATAAAGTATTTGGAGCAAATTATAAAAGTGGTAGGTGCTTATATAAATTATATCTTTTTCTTATACTGTTATATAAACAGCATGAGGCCCGCCTCTTCAATCATTCCTGATTATATTTGATTTTACATTATGTTTCCTCTTAGCCCAAAATCTGAGTGGTATTTCTGGTCTTTTGACTGTAATAAAATAATCCCGTGAGCTAGCTAGTTTTTGTCAGACTATTTTGCAGCACATCCAACCAGCACACAAGTAAATAATTCTGCAGGATTGATTTAAAAAAGAAACTTCTTTATATACAATAATATATATATATACAATACCCATACAGCAGGAGCAACCAGAATACAAAATCAGGAGCACAGAAACACAGAAGCAATATTCACAGAAGCAAGATAATATGAATGCACTAATAATGCATCTCTTATATACTAATCAGTCAAGTTGAGCCATGCCCAGGCCTAAAAACTGTCTCTTATGGCCCCATACAAGAGAAATACTATGTTTCAGTTACCAGACAGACCCCATTGGCTTATCTGTTACCATGTCTATTCCAGCTAGTCCCTAATGGCTGACCTGTTGCCATGTTTATTCCAGTTCATGAACTATATACACTGACAGTTTGTATATCCTATTTTCCCTTTCTCACTTAAATCCTACAATGGAATTGAAAGGCTGGTTAAGAGAGCCTGCATCATTGCTTGTAAAATCCCCCTATGTAAACCTTGACCATGAAGGCTTCAAATGTTCAGGGCCAAAATGTATACAAGGAGAGACTCTAAAGGAGGACATAATGAGATGACCACAGTCCCTGACTGTGACTATGCTGCTTCCTTTAATGAGTGTAATTACAAAAGGAAGTAATGGCTGGAGAATTGAGCCACACTTTACAACAAAATTCAAGTTTCAACAGAACCACAGAACAACAGAATGGTCTTGTTTTAAAGAAGAAATATGGAGTTTATCAGTGTATTCATACAGTATTCCAAATATAGCACCGCCATAAGAAATTGGTCTGTGTGAACCAAGCAGAACGTATTTCAAAGAAAGAAGTTATAAATACATCAATGCGGGCTCCTTGATGCTCTCTGAGCTTGATTGTTTTCTTGCAGACATTTCATTGCTCAAACTAGGGAACCTCATCAGTGCTAATGCTACCACTGAAGATGTTCCCTAGTCTGGATAATGAAATGGCTGCAACAAAACAACCAAAGCACCAAGGACTCCTCATTTCAACCCTGAGCTACAAATATTGTTTTTTTATGAGTACATCTATTGCACATTATAGAGCAACTGAGATGCACATTTGGGATACCCAAGGTTACCATGGGTTACCTCAACCATCTGGAGTCTGACCTTGAGGGCTCTCCCAAAGAAGCCTCCAGATTAAAGTTTTCAAGTTGAAATAAACATTATTAAAGACATTAAAAATAGGATGATCTGATCAAATAGAATTTAACTAGGAATAAATGAAGAAGGAATATTTAATGTTGACTCCATCTCCACATTTTTTTCCCCAGTGAAATCCAACAATGGTCTAAAAATGTGTCTTTTTGCTCCAGAACAAAGTTTGGAGGAGAATCTGATGAAACTACACTTGCTAAACTTTTGAGGGAACAAAAATAATACCTAATTAATGAATAAGATTGATCTAGGACAAGGGTATCAAATTCAAGGCCCACAGGCCGGATGCAGCCTGCGGGGTGCTTAAATCTGACCCACAGGGCTGGCCTGGAAATATTAAAGGACCAGTTTGGGGAAGAAACCACAGAGTCAGGTAGAGTATTCCAGACATTGACCACTCTGTTGCTGAAGTCGTATTTCCTGCAATCAAGTTTGGTGCGGTTTACCTTGAGTTTGTATCTATTGTGTGCTCTTGTATTGTTATGGTTGAAGCGGAAATATTCATTGACAGGTAAAAAATTGCAATGTATGATTTTATATACTATACTTAGATTGGACCGAAGGCATCGTAGTTCTAGGTTTTCTAGGTCTAGAATTTCGAGTCTGGTGGCATAAGGTCTTCTGCTACGAGTAGAAGAGCGGAGAACTCTTCTTGTGGAATATTTCTGGACTTTTTCAACTGTATTAATATCAGATACGTAATGCGGGTTCCAGACTGATGAGCTGTATTCAAGTATTGGTCTAGCAAATGTTTTGTATGCTCTCATTAGTAGTGTGATATTACCAGAGAAAAGGGATTAGGTAGGATTAGGTTAACAACTCTTAATGCCTTTTTGGCTATGTAGTTACAGTGGGCTCTAGTACGTAGGTCATTAGAGATGAGAACTCCAAATCCTTGACAGAGTTTGGATCATCAACAAGGTCTTGACTATTCAGCTTGTATTTTATTTTCTGATATTTTTTAACAATATGTAAGACAGAGCATTTATTTGTTGAAATTTGAAGTTGCCATTTGTTTGACCATTCTGATACACAGTCGAGGTCTTTTTGAAGGGTAGTAGTATTGTCTGTGGTGTTGAATAGATTTACATCATCAGCGAAGAGAATGCAGTTGCTCTTAATATGATCACAGAGATGAAGAGAGTTGGTCCTAGAACACTGCCCTGGGGCACATCACTGTTGACAGGTACAGAATTTGATAGGACACTCCCAATTTTGACCATTTGTTGTCTGTTTGACAGGAATGCTTCTATCCAGTTATATAAGTTATACTTATATGGAAGATGGTTTACAGATGGTTAATAAAAGATGATGGTAAGAATGCCATCATTCAGTGTTTGGGATTAGAAAAAGATAGCAAAAGTAAACAATGGTTCCCCTTGTTTTCTGATGCAGAGTTGAAATTTCTGGAGAAACTATAAAAAAGCTGCCAGTGATATTTTAGGGCCAAAGGGATCCATGCATTCCTAGCATGGAATTTTCCCATGCTTCTTTATTGACTTCCACACCTTGTGACTATAAACTTTGACAATGCATATCCACAAGTCTTCTAACAACTTTCCTCTTCCTCTGAACTTCAGTTTCACTCAATGTATTATTATGGGGAAAATAAAGCCACTTAGCCCGAAAGATGCCTGCAAAATGTTTTATTGAAAAGGACTATTTATTGTGTGCGTCCTCCCTCCTAAACTAATAACCCTTTCTCATTTACCTTTCCCTTATGGCTACATTTTTCAGTTGACAAATCACTCCCACATGATGCTACCAAGAAATATGATAATATATTAAAGTGTTTTCTATAAAGGCATCCCTAGCGACGTGTAGGCCTTTCCCATTCATAAGTGTTCCTGGGAGAAAGTGGGATAGATTGTTCATCCAAGGCAGTAAATTTCCTTGATTTATGGATCGGGGTTTGTGCCTAAAATACATAATCAAATACTTGAAAAGTAGAATAAACCTTTTTCCATAGCCTTTTGTATATTTCCTTTGCAGTAACTGGAAGTGCACTTAGCAATGACATTTTACTAATGAGTAGAGATTTTGAACCTCATTATGGCTGAGGTTTTGCAATCCAATTTTCTGACTGAGAAATGCCTTTATTTCTATACAAAATAAATGATAAAGAAAAGAAAAGACTGGTCTGGTATATCATAAACTAAATGAATAATAAAAACAATGACTCAGGATGAATAAGTATTAAATATTATTCACTGCCCCCAAATATTAATCTGATAACTAAAAAGTAGGCACTTGATAGTTGGTATTACATTCTTTGTTTATTTCTTTCTATAATTTTCTTTCATTTAGCATGATAATTAGTGTAGTACATTACTGAAATAGAGAAGAGTTCCTTCCTTTTTGTCCTTCTAGAAATATATATGGTTGTGTGTTGTAACGCTCATATTCTGAAACTTAAGTGCAATTAAAATGATGGATTTAATTATAGTATTCTTTACAAAATCATCTCACAAACTGTACAGAAAGACATGGGGATATAAGATTCAGTCTAGTGAAGAGAAGTATGATGCCTATTTTTTTTTTTGTTCTTACAGAATTTTGTATTCTAAAAATATAAGGGCAAAGGAGTCCTAGCAACATGGCTTCCTAAATGAACTTAGCAAAATACATCATCAATGCAAAGGTGAACAGAAATGCCATTTCAAAAAGTTGACCCAATCGTGCTACGAACCATTAAATGTTCAAGTAGCTGTTAGGAGGGCCTTCAGAAAATACCAGAATTTAATTACTGCTGTTCTTTCGTCCTTTTGCAAGTCATGAACTTGTCACTCAAAAGTGAGGGGGAATAGAGAAAATATAAAGTGAGGGTGAAATCAGCAGTGTTTTTGTACCTGAAAATTCTGTAATGGGAAGATGGTACTTTTAATGCAAACTATGCTTGTCAAGCCCTAAATTGACATAAGTGTAGCCATTTTAGTTTGTCTTAGTATATATTCTTTTTCTTACTTTCTCTATGGCAGTCATGGGGGGAAGGGTTTCGGGCTTGACACATTCCTAAGCGGGGAGGAGTGGAGATAAAGAGAGTGTTTTGACTAGGTGATCTTCCTTCCCATGGGAAACGAGCTGTCTGTGCTTGGGCCCTTGGAGGTGGAGATTTATGACATCAAGCAACGTTGAATTACTTCTATTGGAGGATGTGACTTTGGGGGGTTGTTTCTAACTTCTAATATTGTGGGGTAATCCCAGTAATTCCGGAATTACCATGGACTTTGCCAATTTGATGCTTTCCTAAATAAAAGAAATCTTTTTGAAGATGGACTTTGTTCTTTTCTTTCAAAATGGATTTCATCACTTGGAAACCTGACAATGCTATGGCTCTCTCTATATAAAGATTGCTTGTATTGCTCTCTATATAAAGATTGCTTTTATTAACTTTCTTGTTACCCCACTATATCATCAATGGTGAAAAAAACAATGATTATAAAATCCCCGTTAAAAATAAAAGAAAAAAAATCACATATTAAACAATGCCTTAAATAAGGTGGTCTTTGACTTACAACACTTTATTTAGTGACTGTTCAAAGTTACATCACTAAAAAAAAAATGATTTATGACAATTTTTCACTCTTATGACCCTTTCAGTGTCCCCATGGTCAGGTGATTCAAATTTGGATGTTCATATTTATGACCTTTGCTGTGTCCCAAGGTCACGGTATCCCCTTTAGCGACCTACTGACAAGCAAAGTCAATGGAGAAGCTAGATTCACTTAACAACTGTGTTACTCACTTAACAACTGCAGTGATTCACTTAACAAATGTGGCAAGAAGGGTCATAAAATGGGCAAAATTCATTTAACATCTGTCTCACTTAGCAACAGAAATGTTGGGCTCATTTGTAGTTGTAAGTCAAAGACTGCTTGTATTACAGACCTACCCTAATAGGTGACGGTAACAGTGTTTTTTTTTCCTTAGCCTAGTATTCCTGTTAGTAAGAAGGCACAGAATTCTAATTTATAAATATATTACATTCAGGGTGGAAAGAAACTAAGTCTACTTTCCCTTCTTGTTATTTTTCCTTTCTTGTTTTATTCCCCATTAGGCATACTGATCAAGTTGTGAGTGTCTTCAAAACAAGTATGCATTTGAAATGTCTTCTCCTTAGAATTTAACTCGATTTGGAGACTTGCCTGTTAAACTAAACATTTTTGCCATTCGCTGCATATAAATAATTGGAAATTGGTTATGGCACACAAGCCTTGCCATCAGGAGTAATACTTTCTTTGTCAAAGAGAACTCTGAAATCATTAAAAAAACATGCTCAGAAGAGAAACAGGAGAAATAAACTTAAATTTGAAATTGCATAAACACTCTTATACATAGACATTCAGTATGATTCAAACAGAAAGATAGATATAAAGACATATGGTAGGATTCTGCTACAATAGAATGAACAACTGGAGCTTGAATTGGTTCTGTTAGTAGAGCAATCATTTTATAATACTTGTTTGTCTAATGACTTTTTTATATTGCTGCTTTATTGGATTGTTGCATGTTGCCCAGAGCCACTTCTGGTGAGATGGGCAGTTTGGATACATGTATTAAACAAACAAACAAACATTTAATAAAGATAGGTTTCAGTAATGCACTATTTAAAATTTCAAGATAGAGAAGAATTAAATTATCCTATTAGAAGTATTTTTTATTTTTATTTATTTTGTCAAGTGATTATAAGATAACAGGTACAAGTATAAACATAGTTATGAATACATGAAATGGATACATATAAGAAAAATAAAAAGAAATAATAGGGCAGGGACGGTAGGCACGTTGGTGAACTTATGCATGCCTCCTACAGACCTCTTAGGAAAGGGATGAGGTCAACAGTAGACAATCTAAGGTTAAAGTTTTTGGGGTTTGGGGAAGAAACCACAGAGTCAGGTAGAGTATTCCAAATATTGACCACTCTGTTGCTGAAGTCGTATTTCCTGAAATCAAGTTTGGTGCGGTTTACCTTGTATCTATTGTGTGCTCTTGTATTGTTATGGCTGAAGCTGAAATATTCATTGACAGGTAGGACATTGCAATATATAATTTTTATGGACTATACTTAGATTGGACCGAAGGCGGCATAGTTCTAAGTTTTCTAGGTCTAGAATTTCAAGTCTGGTGGCATAAGGTATTCTGCAACGAGTAGAGGAGTGGAGAACTCTTCTTGTGAAATATTTCTGGACAATTTTACATTCTCTATGGGGGGAAAGAGGCCTTGGATATAAATGTCCGTGCTGTGATTATGTTACCTGCATCAATAATGAACAAGAACAGTTGTTTCTGTCTTTGCCCAAGCCCAACCAAGCTCCCATGGCTGTTACTGTGGAGATAAAATAAAGGGAGGGTCCTATGTAAGTTGTTTTGAATACCCTGGTTAAAAAGGCAAGATACAAATATTAAAAGTAAATAAGAAATACAGTACATTCTTCTCTAATTCAGGTGTAAGTTGAATCTCAGAAAAATCACTCCATTTGGTAATGCTTCCGTGATATTTACAGTTCTATTGCTCTCTGAAATGTTGTTTTTAAAAAGCCACAACGAAGACATGGACACATGGCAGGCTTACATGTTTTAGTAAATGAACAAGCCAGTTGATTTATTATTGACCTAAGTTATGTTTGGGCATTCATGTGAAATTAGGTACATCTGAAAATTAGGAGGGAACAGGGCCAGGCATACAATCCCTGAAAATGAACTAAGTAACTAAATGAACTGTCTGGCCTTCACATCTTCAATTTGGAGTTCTGCAAGGTAAGTGTACTTTGAATGCTCATACATGTGGTTGCTTGGTTAACCACCTCTGGAACGGAGTGGTTGGTTGATTGGTTAACCAGTTCTGGAATAGAGTTGGGTAAACATATTTGGAACCAAATAAAACTTACTGTTAAGTTGCACTTATATATATAGCACAATGCAAATATAACTCTCTTATTCCTTCCTGAATAAATTAAGATTAGAGAAAGAGTGGTAATGTTGCAACTGGACATGCCCCATTCTCTCCCTGGTGTGTTCTCCACATGGTCACATGACATGAATGATTGAACAGAACTTGTGTTTGCTAGAGAACTAAGAGACAATAATGCCACTTTCCAGAAACAGAAATTGTATGTTTTGCCCAAGATTTCAAGAGCTCATGTTTACATGATGTTATTTTAGGTAGTACTTTCCCAATATGTTTCAGAGTAGTTTATATAGGATGATCTGATTTTACCCTCACATCAGCCTTGAGGTAGATTAAGATGCCTCAGAAAAGGTTCTTTTCTAGTTGAAAGTAAAGAAAGAAAGGATTGCATGATAAAAAACCTTGTGTAATTGACAAGAATGTGGTTTTCTTAGTTAATATTAAAAGACTTAAGGATTAGAGAATAACACTGGTTCTTCTGCAGTCTGCTGAAGCAGAAAAGTATTTTGATTATATAATTGTCTCCAGGCAAAAGCCAATGGAAACAAGGTAACATTGATAGGTCTCAGTTTGCTAAGTCAAAACACTGCACAAGCTTTATGAGATAATTGTCAATAAAGTTAATGATAAAGTAGGAATTTGTACTCAAGGCTAAATTATGTATAGCTCTGACTTTGAAAAAAAAAAAAAATTTCCTGCCCCTGATTCTTAAGCTCAACATCTTATCCAGTTTATCGTGCTTATTTTTTCTTTTTAGGGAGTTAGAGGCATAAAATGGGAATTTGTTTACAGTCCTGAAAGGTTCTCAAAATGAAGAATCGCAGGTTTGTGAAACGAATATATGTTTCAGGATTCCGGCAGTTTCTCCAATTAAATCATGAGCCTCGAGCCACATGCCCAAAACTAAAGAAGATTTATTCAAAGGTAACATTCTACATCGGCATTTACCTGGGCGTAGCCAACTCTGAGATACATAATTCACTGTTGCTGTCACATTTTATAGTTGACCATATGTTTAATAAACCTTAATTGATTGTAGGGTATTATGTAGGATATGAAAGGGAAGGGAAGGGAAAGAAAGGAAAGGAAAGAGGAACAAAAAAAAGGAAATGAAAGGTATAAGATGCATATAAGGAACATTAAAATAATTTAATTGGAAACCTCATCAAGGGTGATTGCAGATAATTAGGATTTTAAACCT
The DNA here is from genome assembly GCF_900518735.1 of Pseudonaja textilis. The sequence continues at coordinate 25,728,535 of NW_020769317.1, forward strand.
AATTTTTAATAATAACAAAGAGAAATAACACTTGCCTTTACTAATGCAACATCATTTCATTTCTATGTGAGCTTTGTATTCATCACATATAAATGAACTGGAAAAAAAATAATTTCCAGATAGATATAATGAAACCAGTTCTTGAAACAAACACAGTACTTTCCTCAGACAGCAGAGTTAACAGATGGATGGAAAGTCTCTTTCTGAGTGGCATAATGTATGGCACGTTGACCTTTGCTTGAAGAAAACTATCTGAAATTATAAATATGTAAAGCATGATAAGAATGAAGAAGTAATGAGCAAAGAGTGCTAAACTTCTCAGCTAAGAGAGAAACCAAGGTAGCTAATACTGATGGCCCTCACTGCTCAGCAAAAAAGTTGTTAAGTGAGTTTTGCCCCATTTTATGACCTTTATTGCCATAATTGTTAAGTGAATCACTGCAGTTCTTAAGTTTGTAATAGGACTGTTAAGCGAATCTGGTTTTCCCATTGACTTTGCTTTGAGAAAGTTGCAAAAGGTGATTATGACCCTGAGAAAATGCAACCGTCATAAATATGTGCCAGTTGCCAATTTTGATCATGTGACCAGGGGAACACTGCAATTGTTATAAGTGTGAAAAACTGCTTTTCAGTGCTGTTTTTAACTTTGATCAGCCACTAAACAAATTGTTGTAAGTCAAGAAGTACAGCAGTTATAATAGCATGAACAGCAAGTCATATATTAAAACAGAAAATATTAAAGCAAGTCATATTAAAACAGAAAACATATTTAAAACAGAATGATACCTTGGTGCTCAACTGCTTTGAAAATTATCGAATTTGCTGCACGACGCATTCTGATCCAAAAATTTTGTCCTGGTACACATTTGTTTGGTACTCAATGCACAAGCTAGAATGTTTCGGTGTCAACTGCCTTGTGACTCACATTATTGAAAATTTGTTAGATATTCATCACACCTCCCAGAACCAATTAATGATGAGTGCCGAGGTACCACTGTACTGCACTTTGTGGAGTGAAGTATGTATGGGTGAAATTAAGTTAAATACATTTTGTTTCCCTGTTGTTTCAGAAAGTTTAATACAGAAGCAACAATCCTCTTCATTTTCCACACTGTGAAAAACAAGGGCTTATGGCCAGCTGATGCTAAATACACTATTCTGATTGTGAGTATTTCCACATAGCTTCTTGTTGGCTCACCTAGGGATTTGGGATGGGGAAAGAATATAAAATTCAATAGAACTAATAAAATTGTTTTTGGAGGATCCAATTTTGGTCGGTCACTGGAACCAGAAGTTTAGTCTTCTGAGCTTTTGGATTCATGCTGGAGTCCATCTTCAGAGAGCTTCTCAGAATGTTAACTAGGGCATACAAAACCTTTGCCAGACCAATTATCAAATACAGCTCGTCTGCCTGGAACCCGCACTGTACATTGGACATTAGCACAATTGAGGGGTTCAGAGGTATTTCTTGAGAAAAGTACTCCACTCCTCCACTCACAATAGAATTCCCTATGCCTCCAGGCTTGAAATTTTGGGCCTGGACAATCTGGAACTGCGCTGCCTGCAGTCCGATCTAAGCATAGTTCACAAAATTGTCTGCTACAACATCTTGCCCATCAAAGACTTCTTCAACTTCAATCATAATAATACACGGGCAAACATCTGATACAAACTCAAGGTAAACCACTCCAAACTCAACTGCAGAAAATACTACTTCAGCAACAGAGTGGTCAACAGCTGGAACACCCTACCCAACTCCATTGTTACAGCCTCAACCCCTCACAGCTTCAACCTCAAACTGTCTAACGTGGACCTTACCCCATTCCTAAGAGGTCCTTAAAGGGGGCGTGCATAAGTGCAATAGTGTGCCTACCATCCCTGTCTTACTGTCTCCATTTATCTGTATTTACTTCCTTTGTTCCGGTTTATGTTCATACTTATACTTGTTATCTTGTACATGTTTGACAAACAAACAAACAAATAAATAAAATGTGTGCAAGAAAAGCACATTCTGGTGAGAGAAAAATTCCCTGAGGATGGGCTCCAGCACAAGTCCAGAAGCTTGGAAGACTAAATCTCTGGTCCTGGTGACTGATTCAGATTGGATCCTGCAACATTATCCTGGGACACGTATATTTGCCTTCATTCATGAAAGCTGTTTTTCACATATCTGTTTTCTTTTCTTAAAGTTCAGGTGTATGACTTCCTTACCTATATGCCATTGGATTCTAAATTTGGATTTCTCACATGTGCACCATTTCTCTATGTGCTCCAAGTTATCCTGGCTGAAGATATTATCAACTAAAATCTTATTAAAGGTCATACTGGCTGAAAATTTTAGTTCCACCTGTTTAGAAAGTATCAAATTAGGGAAGGATTACATGAAGATGTTCCCCCCACCCCCAAATAATAAAAAGTGATACTGAGGAAAACCAAAACAACAAATCTCTTTCAATAATATTCAAAATCTTAGAAGTAAATTTCTCATCTTAAGTAAACTATAAAATGTTTTTGTGAACCATGATCCATGAAACAATGAAGAATAAGTTTTATAGATTTACAGAATATAATTAAAATATACATAAAAGAACCCTGATTAAAATTATGATGGTTTTTTGGCAAAGCCACCATTTAATTATAAGGGAAAATGAAAGTAACAAATGCATCAAAATGCCCTAACCAATTATACTCATAAAATTATCAGTAGACAATGACACACAGTAAATACAGTAAATACAGCTTTGGCGTCTTTAGATAAACCCACAATTAAGCTTAAAAACACAAAGCTAAGGATGAAATATGATTGCAACTGATGACCAGTGCATAGGTTGTGCTGAGTTCAATGTACATGAATTGCTATTAATATGAAATTGCTATGGGGAGTTTCCATGAAGTGAAAAAAACAAAGCAAATGTTTCTTTCAATATCTCTTATTGAGGTGTTAACTTTAAGGCAGGGGTGTCAAAGCCAATTTCATTGAGGGCTGCATCAGGGTTGTGTTTGACCTTGAGGGGGCCGGTGGTGTGTGTGGCCAGGGTGAGCATGGCCAGCTCAACATCACTTGTATCAGGGGTGCCTGTGGCGGTCTGAGTGCTGTGCCAGTGAAAACAGGCTCCTGAGCTCCATTTTTGGCTGCGATGGCTTCCTGCAACTCTTTGCCAACTCTCTCATGAGCTCTGTTTTCAGCTACGTTTTTTTGCAACCCTCTGCCAGAGAAAACGGAAGTTCCATTTTTCCTGGCAGAGGCACTGTGGGCTGGTCCTTTGCTGTTTCCAGGGTAGCCCTGTAGGCCAGATTTAAGCACCCCACGGGCTGGATCCAGTCCCTGGGCCTTGAGTTTGACACCTGTGCTGTAAGGCTGATGCATTTTTACGAAAAGTCCAGAAATATGCTCAGAGGAGGAGTAAACTTGAGATACGACAGAACCCATTATCTTCAGACCTTCATCTTATCATAGTATTAATGGAAGTGGAAGACATTCATTACTATGTATGATCCAGGACAAGACCTTCCTATTTATCCACAGAAAGGATAAATTTTATTCTGCTGTATATGTTCTCATGGATTATAGCACTGCAGAATAAGAATTACTATAGATTTGTATTTAGAAAAAAACTGGAGATTTTTTTTAATCAGTCCTTTTCCTGTTACTTATTAATCTACTACTCTTCTGTTCTAGGTCTATGTCGCTAACTTGTTGACCGTTCCTGAATATTTATGAATTCTCTTCTATGTACACACTAACCGACATTTTCCTTATAATATTCTACTTTAATATCTTCAGTAATATACCAAGCCATAGCCGGAATATAACAATTTTATGAAATTCAGCATATTAACTTGATCAAAGACTGAAGGAATTTTGCTCAAAGACAATCTCAAATAAGAGTTTCCGAGTCCCATCTGTTTTAAAATGCTGAGCTGCATGCATTAACACAAGCACCTGACACCACAATACACAATCTTATTGAGTCCAAGGAAGGGGGATACCAACAAAATTTGCCACCTACTGAATGCGGCTAGGTTTGAAACCTCGCACAAGAACATACAACTAATCAGAAATAAAACCATTCCTACTTTTTGCAGAAGTGCCAAAACAATGAATGTTGTTTCCATGACAATGTAACATTGAAACATAATGAGGAAAGATGGCAAAGGTATCTTTGAAAATGTCTTGGAATACTGTAGGAAAGACATTTTAAAGAAAGGGATAAAATAAAATATTGTGATTTACCCATGCATATGAGGCTTGAAAACATGGGGCTTAAAATGTTGATTAAATTCTACTTTCTACTAGCTACATGGGGATAAGTAAGCAAAATCTAAAGGCTAAAAACCTATTCCATGTGGGAGGTTGAATCTAGATACAGATCCTGAAAGATAAAATGGAAATGATAAAATGATGCTATGACCACGTGTGAACCGACATTATCTTTATAGAGATGCTTGTGAATTTTGTTTGAGATGCTTTTGAAAGTGAAATGACAACATTCTTCAACGAACGTGTGAAACCAAATGCAATTTTCCACCTGACTGCAATTTCCCAAATTTTGTATTGCAATTTAGCTATTAAAATTCATACTGAAATACAATATGCACATTATAATAACATTCATATATAAAATGCATTATTATGCCAGTTGGTAACAAAACTACATATTAATTTTCTTGCTATTTTTTTTTAAGAAGCAAGATAAAATGGGAATGAAGAAGTGAGGCAACCTGGAGATAGAATGATCTGTCTACCCTAAGAAGTTATTCATAAGACCATTCCAGAAGTGGATGAATCATCAGAGGATTTTATCCTCGTGGGCTTAGGCATTAAAAGAAATAAAAGAAATTGTGTCAATAGTTTTCTTGACATTCGCCCATAGGGATCTCTCATTCATGGGAATCACAGCATTGGAAAACTCAGGGTTGGTCCCTCCTTTTATTCCAAAACAATTTAAATTCATTTAGAATCATCATTAATCATCCAGTTGACATTTCTAAAGGTTTCACTCTATCTTCCCAATGTGTATTTAGAATCCAAACAACTGACAAAACCAAGTTTTATAATATACCAGGCTTAAACAAAGAATATTAAAACTGCATTGATTGTTAGCTAAAACAACACTGGTGCACCATAAAATACAACAGATCCAATCAAACTTCATTTGTTCATCTAATTGAATTTTGCTACAGTCAGAACTGAGTAAAAACAGACAACTAGTACTTTCAGATCAGTTGTTAGCAAAGCACAGAATAAAAATAACCTCCAGCCAATCCTTTAAATAAGAGTCTCTTTCTACTTTTGGAAAACTATTTTCTAGCACCAACTATCATAGAACTAACTCTAATGATATATTAATATCTGGAAAAGATTTACAAGTAAAATTTAAATAAGAATATTTTTTTTTGCTATTATTGCAGCTGTTGAAAATTCCCCACACAAATTAATTATCACTGTATTATACATTTGAGTGTTTTCTCAAAAAAAAAAAAAGGCCATCTCTATTTGTGCATTATGCAAGATAAACCTATGTAAGGTGAATTCCGCTGCATTTAAAGGATTTATTCCTTAATAAATATGATTGAAACTGGCAGCCCGCTGAAATATTTACTCTGCAATTAACAGGAGAAACTGAAGTGGTACTAAAACAAATAATAGAGCAAAAGGTCAAGAGGGATATATGAAGTAATAGTAATTCACCTAGGATTTGTACTAATAGAAGCAATCCTTAGTAAATTGAAAGGCTGGAGAATCGGAAAAAAACTAGAGAAATAGTAAGATCGTTTGAGTATGGTTAAGAGGTCCTTTGAATAATTAGTAGCTATACAATTTTCTCATAGTAAGACAATTGTATTTGCCTTTAAGTAGCAAGAAGTTATGTCCTATTAATTGCTGAATGTCCTTCAGGTAAATTATCCCCTTCCACCAAATGAGAGTGGCCTATTTTTAAGATAATGTGAACAAGAAGTAGCCTGGAGTACCCATTTTCACAAAACTAAAGTGGCCCTTAACATAATCAGTATAGATATGCCTTTTACCTGCCCCAATTACTCTTTCATTTGAAATCCTACATCTCAGTTATAGGGCATTGCACACCAGAAAAACTAAAAATGAGGACAGTTTTTCCCCAAATGCCATCACTCTGCTAAACAACTAATTCCCACAAGACTGTCAACCTATTTAATAAGACTGCATTACTATTATTCTTCTCATCCTTTCTATTACCTATCTCCTCCCGCTTATGACTATAACTTTGTTGTATGTATATCATTTTTAATTCCCTAGAATGATTTGATTGCTTATTTAATATCATATGACTATCACTAAGTGTTGTATCTTATGAATCTTGATGAATGTATTTTTACGTACATTGAAAGCTTATGCACTGAAGACAAATTCCTTGTACATCCAATCACACTTGGCCAATAAAGAATTCTATTCTATTCTATTCTATTCTATTCTATTCTATTCTATTCTAT
>NW_020769317.1:25736773-25757039 GCF_900518735.1 Pseudonaja textilis
ATAGATAGATAGATAGATAGATAGATAGATAGATAGATAGATAGATAGATAGATAGATAACCCCTTGGGAATATAGACTTATTCCTGCATACATAATTGAGAATGCTGAGCAATATAGAATCATCAACTTTTAACATGCCCCCCACCCCCTAAAATGGCTTTGGTGCTGATGGAGGCAATTTATCAGAAAGAAAATATTTATATAACTAATAAAAATTGTCTAAATTTGACCAAGGTCATAGCCTAAAAAAAAAAAAACCCATCACAGAAGTATATTTGCTGTACCCTCAATGTCAATTTATTTTTTGACTTGGTAATGTGACTGTTGTCTGGTGCTACCCTTACTGTTTTAATGCAGGGCTAGGTAAGGGTAGCTTCTGTTAAATTCCTCTATTTTTATTTCTCTGCCCTATGGCCATCGCCAGTTGGTAAGAGGGAAAAAAATATCTTCAAGGTGTCATTACCTGTCAGTCAAAGTACTTTTAAACATAGGTGTAACACTCTTATTAAAAAAAACACGAAATCTATGCTCCAAAATAGTCCAGGCAAGAAGTCACCGGCGTGGAAGACAGAAATTGGAAAAGCAAGAACAAGCAAACTCCATTCTCAATTAATGCTGCAATAGGAAGGCAATGCTGATACAGAGCAACCTTGTTTGGAAATATAGGTATCCCTCAACTTACGACCAAAACTTTTGAGCCCCAAATTTCTGTTGCTAAGTGAGGCAGTTGTTAAGTGAGTTTTGCCCCAATGTACAACCTTTCTGGCCACTGTTGTTAAGTGAATCACTACATTTGTTAAATTGGTAGCACGGTTGTTAAGTGAATCTGGCTTGCCCACTGACTTTCCTTGTCCAAAGGGCACAAAAGGTAAACCTGGGACGCTGCATCAGTCATAAATATGAACCATTTGTCTCTAGCATCTGAATTTTGATCATGTGACCATGGGGATGCTGCAACGGCCATAAGTGTGAAAAATGGTCCTAAGTCACTTTTTTCAGTGCCGTGTTAACTTGGAACAGTCACTAAAAGAATGGTTGTAAGCTGAGGACTACCTGCATTTATCGCATAGGCCAGGGGTGTCAAATTCAATTTCATTGAGTGCCACCTTGGGGGCCAGGGTGGGTGTGGCCATGGTAGGTGTGGCCAACTCAACTTCACTTGTGCCAGGGGTACCTGTGGTGGCTTGAGCGCTCTGCCAGGGAAAACAGGCTCCCAACTCTGGTTCTGGCTGCGATGGCCTCCTGCAACCCTCTGCCAGCAACAATGAAGCTCAGGAGGGTCTCGCATGCAGTCCTCCTATTATGTATTAAATGTATATAGTTGTGTTAACTGTGCTAAAGTGAAACTAACCTTTAGTTGACAGTTGCTCTTAATATGATCACAGAGGTCTTTATGTAGAGTATGAGGAGAATTGGTCCTAAAACACTGCCTTGGGGGACACCACTGTTGACAGGTACAGAATTTGATAGGATGCTCCCAATTTTGACCAGTTTTGTCTGTTTGACAGGAATGCTGCTATCCAGTTATGTAGGTGTCCAGAAATACCATAAGATTTTAGTTTTAGGAATAGTTTGTCATGTACTATTGAATCAGGCTTTACAGAAGTCTATGTAGAAATGTGTCTATTGTTTTGCCCTGATCGAGTTGTGTAGTCCATATGTTTTGGCAGTGTAAGAGTTATAGATTACAGGATAGTTTTTTTCTGAAACCAAATTGTTTTTTAGAGAGTAGGTTGTTTGTCTCTAAGTGGAGGATAATGGATTGGTTAATAATTGATTCCATGACTTTACAGGTGACTCAGCATAAGGAGATTGGTCTGTAATTTTCAACTAGGCTGGGGTCTCCCTTTTTGAAGTTGGGGATGACTGTGGCTTGTGACCATAGTTTTGGCAAGGAGCTGATCCTGAAATATTTTTCAAAGATTATGCTTAGAGGTTTGGCTATGGCAGTGGATAGCTTTTTTAAGAAGTAGGCACATATTCCATCCGGTCCAATAGATAGGGATCGTTTTAGATTGCGCAGTGCTTTTTCAACAACGTCTTCTGTAAAATCGATATGTATTAGATCATTGTAGTTGTCTGTGGTTCAACTAGGAAGTACTGGGCTTGCTCCATTGCTGTTTACAAATACTGAGCCAAAGAATGTGTTAAAGAGGTTGGCTTTGATGGTGACATCATTGCAGTCTTTGCCATTAGGTCCTTTCAGGGGTGGGATGGACCTTGAGTCTTTTAGTTTGTTGTTTACAAAATTGTAGAAAGCAAGGGTGGAATTTGTGCATGGAAGTTTTTCCACTTGTTTAATGTGATAATTACTGCATTCAGTTTTTATCTGGTGGCATAGACTTTTGTAATGGCTTTTGAAGTTGGCAATGTGAGCAGATTTGGTTTTTCGCCAAAGTGATCTCTTTTTGGATTGAAGCTTCCTTATTGTTATGGGTAATCTGTTTTTTCTGGTTTTGGGAGTTGTTATTGCTACATATAGTTTGATGACTCTTTTGATTTCTAGTAAGAATATGTTGTCATGGTCTTCAACAGTATTGCATCCAGTGAATAGAAATTACCAATCAAGGGAAGAAAGATTGTTGATTATAAGATCATAGCTGCCTTTTTTGAAGTTATAATTGGGGATTTTGTCATTGTGATTATTTTTGTGTGGACATATGTTGAGACAAAAGTCAATCATGTTGTGGTCACTGTTGGAAAAGGGTTCTTTAATTTGTATTCCGTAAATTGAATTCAAACTATTGCAGAAGATGAGATTGAGGCAGTTGTTAAGCCTAGTATTGTTGGTTACTAGTTGTTTCAGTCCCAGATTTGTTACAGCATTGTAGAAGGTTGCATGTATGGGTTCAGTTGTACATTCATTTAGGATCCAGTTAATATGAGGTAGATTAAAGTCACCAAGAAACATAAAAGCTTGTGGGCAGTATATTTAGCTTGTTTATTTTTGATGTCATAATCAAGGGCTCTGTTACATAGTAAGAACCGAAATGTTATATTTAAGGTCAGTTCACAGATAATGGTCTCAGGAAGAGCAAGCATTTGGGTAACTTGGATGTTTTTTAGATGTAAGGACTTTTTATAGAAGATAGCAACACCACCTCCTCTATGGATTTCATGATCAGATCAGTAAACATGATACTGTGGTAATGGACTCAGGGAGAGATGTGTTGAGCCATGTTTCACAGACAAATATGATGTCGAATTTAGCCATATTTAGTAAGAGGAGAAATTCAGGTATTTTATTTACAAGGCTTCTTGCATTGAGTAGCTTGCATTTAAGGCCAGTTGTAGTTTGAATCGAGGTAGTTGGGGGGATGCGTGCCTAGTCTTGGGTGATGGTGGATTGGTTGAAGTAGGTTTGGATGCTGAGTTGTGGGTTGTGTGACTTTCTTTTGATACAGTCCACAGGGTAATCAATGTATAGATCCTTCTCTCCATTGCCTAGATGATTTTTGAGTTCTGTGCATAGTATAAGATATACAGGCCAGTTCTAAGCATCCTGTGGGCTGGATCCGGCCCACGGGCCTTGAGTTTGACTCCCCTAGCATAGGCAAAGGTGGCCCTATTAAAATAATAAAATAGTAAAAAAAAATAGGGCTACATGAAATCCAGAATCAAAAGCAGTAGAAAACCCACAGTGCATCATGAGGAGTTTGACACATCCTGACTATGTCCATGAATTATTGATGATGCATGCTGGATTATATATCCATGACAAAAACTGCCAAAAATGAGAAAAAATACTATTTTACAAGAAGAATTAAAGAGGACTTTAAGCTGCCTCAGTTACGGGCTGGAAGCAAAGTCATCATTAAATGCCATTAAAACAATAGCTATCAGGTCATATTTATGCCACAGTTAAGGGTAGATTTCCTAAATTTATTCTTCATTTTATAGTTTTCCAACATTTTCATGGCTGACGATAGTTGTCCTGTGGGGTTAATTTTAAAAAGGTTTTGGATATTTTTTCTCAATTTCAACACAGCTTCCCCTTTTCAATTTCCCCAAACCTTGGGCTAATTTGGGATTCCATCCAAAGATGAATATACATGCCAATTTGTTTTATACCCATGCCAACATAATCTAAAAATATTGTGATTAATGTAATGCAATTCTAATGCAGTATTATGCCATTAGTGAATTATTTTTATTGCCCATTCTGTATGAATCACTGAAATGGATTTAAAGAGGATTTGCTGAGATTCATTAACTTCAAAACCTAAATCCTGTCCCAAAGTTTTTAAAGACTTTCCAACCTGTTATAGCCAATATAAAAATATCATATAACATCAACGAGATTCCTTTACTATCAAAAGAACCATATGAACTCAAATGCTTTTAAGAGCTGCTGTCTTCTCACACCTCAAAATATTCTCTTGGGTGCCTCTGTTTTAAATATTAGACTGAACTCAGAACTTCTAGATAGAAAATAGAATAGAATAGAATAGAATAGAATAGAATAGAATAGAATAGAATAGGTTAAGAAAGTGTGCCTTAGAAGAGAATTCCCTGTGCCTTATATTTTGCAAGGTAACATAAACATTGGATCTTCAGTAATTTTGGAAGAAGGCCTGAAATCTATTGCTAAGACCTTGCTGAATAGATTGTGAGCTGAAGGTATCAGGCCATATTTATGCCACAGTTAAGGATAGATGAAGGTAATAATACCAGAAAGTCCAAAATGAATATGCTGAAAGATTTATTATCTGAAGTTGTACCTATGTGTTCTCTAAATATATGAGTTCTACTTAAATCATCATTTACAAACCCAAGATTCTAGTGCCATTTTTCTGCCTCTTAGAGGAAACAAACCTAATAATCTCTTACAAGGAATGCTCTTTTGTTCCTCCTAATGGCGCTAAAGTTAAAGGGTGAGATTTTAAGCATATGTACTTGAAAGTGAGGTCAACTGAAGTCAATGCAAAGAACTAAAAATAGATTGAGCTTTATTGCAGCTTATTTCTGATTGTGATGTTTCACCTTGGCCACCATCAGTGATATATTACAATGGTTTCATTTCTGATCAATAAACGATTGTGAAAGAAATGTACCCACACAACGCTTCTTTTAAAATATGTATTAAAAAGTCAACTGCTTCCCATTCGATAAGCAAAGGTTTGGAGTTTAAACCATAGCATCTCTCTTTCTCTCTGTTTCTCTCTGTCTCTGTTCTGTCTCTCCCCCCCACCCCACCCCATGTGTGTGTATGCGCGTGTGTATACTCAAAAGAATAGTGATGGATGGGGTTAAAGAGAAACTATTAATAAGCTCTGTGGGGAGCTTTTAACTGCTGTAGCCAAATGGCCTGCTGTTTGACAGGAGAAAAGTTTCCGCTTTAATAGCAGATGATAGCATTTTTCCTTTGATACACATCTCTTATTAATGTTAACAGCACTTGTATGTTTGCATCACACCAATTGCATAACCTGAGATCTTGGGTTTGCAGAGTTTAGCATGGTCCCAAACCTTTTATTTTTTTTAAAGTAAGCTATGTAAAATTTACTCTCAGATGATTTTTGGCTAAGCATAAGGCAAGCTCCTGTAAGCTTTCATTTTTCTAGGCTGAAGATAAGGGCTTGAATCATTTTTCTTCAGCATCATTAAGCCAGTTAACAACAGACCCTCGAAGTAGAGAGGCATGATATGTGGTGGTTTGGTTTTATATTTTGCATATTCTGACTGTTGTCTTATTACCATGATTCTTCATTTAATGTAGATTCAAACAACCCTTTCTATTAAAAGTTTCAAAATTAATCTGCTAAATCAATGAGATGGATACCATCTTGATGCTATTTCATAAAATGTAACATGCAAAAACAAAACAGAAAAAAAGGACAAGACACTAAGCTGGCAGAAACAGCCACACCCTCAAAGACAAGCTCAGGATCCCAAAAGATCTTGACAAGACTTGAACACTGGGCCCTATCTAACAAAATGGAATTCAATGTAGATAAAAGTAAGGTTTACACTTATAGACCAGGTGTAATTTGGCTTAATGCCAGTAACTATGAGAGGTATCAAGGAATCCTAGTGAACAATCACTTATGTGGCAGCAGCCAAAAAGCCAATGCAATCCTAGGCTGCATTAAGTGAGGAATCAAATCAAGAACATATGAAGTTCTAGTACCATTTTACAAAGCCTTAATATGACCACACTTTGAATACTGCATCCAGTTTTGGTCGCCACAATATAAATAAAATGTTAAGAATCTGGAAAAAAAAGTTCAAAGAAGAGCAAAAAAAATGATTAGGGTGACGGAGGCTAAAACATATGAAGAACGGTTGCAGGAATTGGGTATGTTTAGTGTAATGCCATGATGGCAAACCTATGGCACGTGTGCCAGAAGTGGCATGGAGAGCCATTTCTGCTGGCACATGAGCTGTTGTCCAGAAAATATGTATTGCGCATGCATGCATGGCTCCTGAAAGCCAGCTGATTGTCAGGTATCTGCCAACATGCGTGGGGGGTGGGGCGCACAAGCAAGATGTGTGCTCATTGCGCAGAAGTATACGGTGCATGCGGAGGGTCACACTCGCATGTGCAGAGGTGTGTGGCATGCAGGGAGGTTCTGCATGCATGCATAGGGGGCAGGGGTGTCACGTGCATGCTGAATTATGGGTGCAGGCATGCATGCACTTTTGGCATGCAATGATGGGAAGGTTAACCATCACTGATATAATGACAAGGACTAGAGGTGACATCAGGGGTGAGATTCTACCGGTTTGTACCTATTTTCTAGAAACGGTTGTTAACATTCTAAGCAGTTTGGAGAACTGGTTCTTAGAAGAAATTGCTGGCCTAATCCTGTAAGGAAGGCAGGAAGGAAACATTCTGGTGTTGCTTACAGAAACTGCCTCTCCATTAACCCTTATTACATTCTTGGTAGGACTAGACATCCTTTCTCAGGAACTTCTATGGAGTTTTTTCCCCTCCTTGGCTGGTACTTTGCTTGTATGGAGTGACCATTCAAAGTTACAATGGACTGAAAAAAGTGACTTATGACCATTTTTCACACTTATGACATTTGCAGCATCCCCACAGTCATGAGAGGCCAGGCGAGGAGATGCGTGCCTCGATGTGAGTGATATTGAGTTGGCCATGCCCACACAATAACATGACCACCAAGCCACGCCCACCAACTAAGCCATGCCCACAGAACTGATTGTTAAAAAAATTGAATCCCACCCCTGGGTGACATGATAGCATTGTTCCAATATTTGAGGGATCCTACGAAGAGAGGGGGTGAAACTATTTTCAAAAGCACCAAAAGGCAAAGACAAGAAGCACACAGAAATTAACCAAAGAGAGAAGCAACCTAGAACTAAGGAGAAATTTCCTAACAGTGAGAACAAAATCAATCAGTTGAATAGTTTGCCTGCAGAAGTTGTGGGTGCTCCAACACTGGAGGTTTTTAAGAAAAGACTGGACAACTACTTGTTTGACAGTATAGGGTTTCCTGCTTGAGGAAACTAGAGGACCTCAAAAGATTTCTTGTAACTCTATTATGGTACACGAATAAGTTCTAAATTCTAACACAGTACAAATTATCTGGGTGAGATTCACATTCAGAAATGTAGCCAAAAAAGAAATACTACTTAGTACGTAGCAGCATTCATCTAATTAGATGGTGTTTTATAAATTTTAAACTAAGTTCACATTGGGATGATGAACCTAGGCTAAGATAATAAGATTTATTAATAGGATAACATAACTAATTTTGTATACAAAAGGGTGTGTGTATCTGTGACTGACAAAAAGTATTATATATACCTATGTCTGAATTGTAAAACTGATATACAAGTTCCTAAGTCTTCATGGAAAAAAAAAATCTAAGTAAATTTCAATACAAGTAGACATTCTACTTACAAATGTCCTTCCATTTATCAGTGAATACTTTGAGTGACTGGCATTGCTGCTCAGTGCTTTTGTAAATAAATGACCTATAACACTCTTGCCATATGTGTGTGCTACAAAATTGTCCTGAATTACATATTTGGAAGAGAACCTAACCATTTAAGACAGAATATGCTTCCTTCAAAATGTGCTGGACTACAATAGGAATTAGGCCTAAAGACTTTATTCTAGTTAAATGTACCATTAAAAGGCTCTTAACATTTAAGATAGTGATGTTCAGTTTCCATTAGATAAGAAAAAAAATGTGTAAAGTACCAACAGACACAAATAGTTAAAAAAAATGTCTCTGAAATCTGAAGGTCAAATAAAATGGCCAAGTTTTTAATTCATCGTTTTTAGTTCATCACAGCAGCATCGAGTTTTTGTTTATTTTTAAACATTTGATTTTAACTTATTACCTACAGTACCCAGTTCATTCTGTATTACTTTGGGGATATTATTTCAGTTTCACAGATTATTCTAATAAATAGGCAATTTAAATAGTGAGAAAAAAAAAGAAATTATGGGGAAAATATCTTCTGATTTTGGAGATTTTCTGTTCCATTTGATTTCAAAACTGATTATGGAACACAGGAAGCGTGGTTACTTTGGTGGATTACTATGCCAAAATTTATAAAGGGAACTATGGAATTTCCAAATATCTTCATTTCTAGTAACTAAGGTATCCTCTAAATCAACTTTTTGGGAACTGTATATTTAAATACACTAAATTCTTGGGTGCCACTCTCACTCTCTTGATAGGAAATTTGGAGATGCTGGAGAAACTTCTCTTTGACACTGTAGCTGTTGTCTTGTGGTGTCTTTTTGGCTGACAATATGAGTGTTATATTGGAGTTTCCTTCCCATTGCATTCCATCTTAACCCCAAACCTATTTTAAAATACATATAACAATGGTTGGCTGCTAGCCTCTCTAGACGCCATTGGGCAATCAAACCAAACCAAAGCTGAGATTACTTCTACTGAAATATAAACAGAATAACAGAATCTTCCAAGTCTGATTTACTGTACCTCCTCATCAGTGGTGGGATTCAAAAAAATTTACTACGGGTTCTGTGGCTTGATGGGTGTGGTGTGGCTTGGTGGGCATGGCAGGGGAAGGATACTGCAAAATCCCCATTCCCTCCCCACCCTACTAACCTGCTTTCCAACTCCATTCTCCTGTGCAGGGCAACAAAAGAAGTCCCAGTCGAACAGCTGGGACTCAGGAGGCAGAGAATATATGGGGGTGAGGCCATTCAGAGGTGGTATTGGCCGGTTCTCTGAACTATTCAAAATTTCCATTACCGGTTCTCCAGAATCAGTCAGAACCTGCTGAATACCACCTCTGCTCCTCATATTTCAGTGAATTAGTAAAGTCTCTGAGGTTATTCTACTGCCCTGGGCTAAAA
This sequence comes from Pseudonaja textilis, assembly GCF_900518735.1. Next base: position 25,746,082 of record NW_020769317.1, read on the forward strand.
GAATATCGCAGTCCCCTTTGTCTAGGCAACAGAGCCTGCATACTTCCACCAAGGTCAGTTTATACCCACTGTAACATGCTCTGTATAAGGCCACCTCTGAAAAAATGTTAGCCAATGTCACCTGAATCTAAGTAATGCAGTCAGACTGCTGGAACCAGTTACAGAGAGCAGGTTTCAACAGTTGCACTGGCTACTGGTTTATTTCTGAATATAATTCAAAACACTATTTAATTTATTGAGACAATGGAAAGATCTTCTTAGTTTTAATCCATCTACATAGTGGCTTATCACACATAGTCCAGGAGGTTTATCATAAAAGAGATAAAATACCTACAAAATACAACAAAACAAAAGGAAATATAAAGCAGCTGAACATTAAAAAAGAAACCTCAGCATACCTAGAGATGAGGTCTGTCACCCACCTAAGGTACCAAGCTTGGGCATTAAAGAATTAAAGTTTTGGAAGCTTTGCCTACGGCAAGGGTGTCGAATTCAAGGCCCACGGGCTGGATCCAGCCCACAGGGTGCTTAGATCTGGCACATGGAGTCACCCTAGAAACAACGAAGACCAGCCCATGGTGCCAGTGAAAACAGAGCTCAGGAGGGCCACATGCAGCCCTCTCAGGCTCCGTTTTCAGCCACAATGGCCTCCTGCAGCTTAGGGACCTCAATTTCTTCTGGCACAGGGCTGCAGGAGGCCATCGCGGCTGAAAACAGAGCCTCGACAAGTGACGTCGAGCTGGCCACACCCACACTAGCCATACCCATCCCAGCCCTCCCAAGGTCAAGCACAACCCTGATGTGGACCTCAATTAAACTGAGTTTGATCCCCTGGCCTAAGATCAACAGGGCTGGGGCTAGTCTGATCTCAGACAGAATTAGGCACCTCTGCGGAAAAAGCACTTAATTAGACATAAATTCATAATTAGATATGAATTTCTTTAAAGATGATTACCAGCACCTGGAAACACATTAGCAGCCAATACAGCTCCTTCAACAATGATGACACATTTGTTGACTAACTGGCACCATTAACTGCCCACACTATCACATTCTGTGGTAGCTAAAGCTTCTGAATACTCTTCAAGGGCAGCCCCATCTAGGCACTACTGCAATAATTTGGTAGGGGTAGGGAAATCATGATTAAGCATTACTGGTAGTCCTAGATTTACGACCACAGTTGAGCCCAACATTTTATGTTGTTAAGTGAGACTTTGGTTTTGCTCCATCTAATGACCTTTCTTCCACAGTTGTTAGGTAATCACTGCAGTTGTTAAATTAGGAACATGGTTGTTAATCTGGTTTTACCATGGATTTTGCTTGTCAGAAGATCACAAAAGGTGATCACATGACCCCGGGGCCCTGCAACCATAATAAATATGAGTCGATTGCCAACCGTCTGAATGTTGATTACATGACCATGGGGATGCTCCAACGGTCATAAGTGTGAAAAATAGCAATAGCACTTAGACTTATATAATGCTTTGCAGTGTTTTATAGTCCTCTTTAGGTGGTTTACAGAGTCAGCATATTGCCCCCAACCATCTGGGTCCTCATTTTACCAACCTCAGAAGGATGGAAAGCTGAGTCAACCTTCAGCCTGGTGAGAATCGAACTGCCAAGTTGCAGGCAGCTGGCAGTCAGCAGAAGTAGCCTGCAGTACTGCACTCTTACCACTGTGCCACTGTGGCTCATCTTTCCTGAACATAAATGAACATAAGTCACTTTTTAAAGTGTCATTGTAAGTTTGAACAGTCAGTAAATTGACTTTTGTAAATTAAGGACTACCTGTGTTGTGATGTTCTTTCTATTCATTCTACCTTTGAAGTTATATTAACTGTACCTAACATCCATTCTGACATACGTGTAGGACCAGACCAGCATTTGATCCCGTGTCCTTGGGCCATGCATACACGAACACGGATATTGTAATGCAAAATGCCTTGCATCAACACATCCTTCTATTTCCAAAGCAGCCGAGGAAACAATACAGATATATTCCTATTTACAACTTCTTTTTTGTGTGTGTTGTGAATTGAGATTCAAAATCTGAGCTTGGCTTTTGTGTTTTTTAACAAATGTGAAATCCAACAAAAGATGGATCTGAAAGAGAAAAGAGGCGTCTCATAATAGTCCGAGCCATTCTTTTTGTGTTAAGTAGTATGTTCTTATCAAGTATGGGAGATTACAGTGATCTACTGCTGCTGCAGAGATATTGCAAAAAAGGGAAAAAAAGGCACAATTATGGTGATTCTGCAATCTATATTGTCCACTGGAACAATGTTAACAGTAATGATACTAATTTTGAAACATGCTGTTTGGTGTCATTAGCTGCAAAACGCTATTTATTTCACTCGACCCACTGTAGCATGGAACATTATATTGTAAGTATCTTTTCTAAGCTTCCTCTGACAGATCTGTTACTTGCTGTAGCCAAGAATTCAGAGGACAGACTGTATTATTGCGAAGCCAGGAGATATTTTTTCCCTGTTCCATCTGTTGAGGCAAAACAAAGGGCTGAACCTTGCTTCCTAGGAAAAATAATATAAAACAAAAAATAAAAAGTAAAATACCATTCACATTGGTACAATCTTATGTTTCAGTATTTAAATTTCAAGAGTTTTATGAATGTGGTTTTCTGGCAATGTTGAAATTACATTTAGAATATGGCGGAAAAGCACATACTCCTTACTCTAAAAATAGTGGGATTAAAAAAAAAAACCCTCACAGCAGATGAAATCAACTTGGGTCTGAAAAGCTCCAAGCCACCTCTTGTTTAGTTAAACTTTATTATGACTTGTAGAGTAGCATCAAATCTTTGTTAACATTTAAAGAGTTTAATTAAAGTTGTGGCTATTCTTGAATGCAAGATTTCAGGTTTTAGCCGTAGATGGTGATTTGCAAATTAATCTGGAATGAATGACTTTCAATTATAACATTTAGAAAAATACCTAATGATATTCCTTTAGGGGAAAAAAAAAGAATCTGGCTTTTCTTTCCAAAATTATTTGCGAAAGCTAGTTTTGAGTACTTCCTGTTTTTATTTTAGACATAACAATGCCAATTCCTCAAAAATGGTGTCATTTTCTGAAAGGGTTTTTTGTCTTTCTCCTTGAGCAATTCCAATTTCAAAAGCCTGGCCTGAAAATTCTTTTAGGGCTCGGGGAAGAACTGAACATTTTTTATGTAAAACTTCCACAGAACTCAGTGTTCTCCAAAGTACAAAGCCTGCTGTTCAACTCTGTTGAAATAAAATTAATAAGCGGAGGAAGAGTAATTTAAAATGATGATGGGTCAATTTTATTCTTAAATATATTCACTTGCTAAGACTTCTCTGAGATTTTACTGAAGAAAGGCAGGGGAATTATAAGTTACCAGTTGTGCCAAATTTACTGGAGCCATCCAATTTATATATTATGAAATAGAATTCCAGATAATTATCACCTGTCTAAATGTGAATCATGGACTGATTAGTATGGCCTGTATTTTTTTAATTATTGGGGTGGATTTTTTCCTAAGTGAGTATATTGTTTTGTTTTATTTGCACTATGTTTAGGAACTGTATTAAATGAGCTTTTCTCTACAGGCAGAATATAAATATAAATGTAATAATGATGTAGATGGTAATGTTCTGTTTTAAGCATATCTAAGGAGTGGATGAGTTTTTGATTGTTTAAATTGGTCTGTAATCAAGATATGCCAGAATGAAGAAGAATTGGCTAAGATATTCAAAGTTACCATAATATAGAATCAAATGGATGCTTCATCTAGTTCAGCAGTAAATTCTGTTGGATGGTAGTCCTGCTCCAGTAGTGTTAAATGGGACCATTTCTCAGACTTACTAGGAATGAAATTTGCAGTTTTTGGTATGATAAACATACACATTCTTCTTCTGTTCAGAATTATATGCTAATTGTATATTCAATGCAATTAAATTGCAGAATCATATGCTATATCCCATTTGTCCAATGCAACTGATCCATGATACTTTAACAAAACATACATCTCTGTTTACCATCATGGAGGAAATATCCCAAGTGAAGTTGGAAGCAGTTAATAGGAAGCTCCTTATTCCATTTATAATAAAAGGTGATGATCGGTGGGCATTTCTTCAGGATGGAAAAAGTACCAAACAGTAGCACAGTTATATCATGGTAACAATTAGTGATATTTAACTTAAATCAAGAATAGGAACTTGATCCTTGGTCTTTAAATCCTTACAACTTGAATGGAATAGAAACAAGAGCACAATATGCATTCTTTCCAGCACACATATTCTTTCAATTCATATTCATAAAATTAATTAGGGACCTGTATACTGCACGAGTGAAAAAGAGGGCTGTGAAAATATTTACAGGCCCCTCACATCTCAGACATAAACTGTTTCAACTCCTATCCTCAAAATGACTCTATAGAGTACTGCACAGTTTTTCCCTAACGCCATCACTCTGCTAAACAAATAATTCCCTCAACACTGTCCAACTATTTACAAAGTCTGCATTACTATTACTATTAATCTTCTCATCACTCCTTATCACCCATCCGCTCCCACCTGTAACTGTATGACTGTAACTTTGTCACTTGTATCCATACGGTTTATATTGACAGTTTCCTAGTATAATTTGATTGCTTATTGTACCTTATGACTACTAAGTGTTGTACCTGATGACTCTTGATGAATGTATCTTTTCTTTTATGGACATTGAGAGCATTTGCACCAAGACAAATTCCTTATGTGTCCAATCACACTTGGCCAACAAAGAATTCAATTCTATTCTAAGAGAAACAAGAATAGGGACTAAAGTCTGTAAAATAAGGTTTTGTTCTATAGGGGTCTGAAATGAGATAAGCTTTTCTTGGTAAGGATGCAGAGAAACCATTGGGAACATTATATCATTAATAACATAAATCTAGGCATGGTCAGTCCTATTAAAGCTTTACTCCTAATTTGTTTACTGGACTGCAACCAGTTGTGAGATGTCCAATCACATTTGGCTGATCCTGTTTCACATCCTGGCATAGTGCCTAGTATTTAGGTAGAGAAAGGAGGTGAAGACTTAGGAAAGTGGTTACTTAATGCAATTTGTGTATCCATGCTGTTTATTTAATTTATTTATTTTTTCCATTATTGTAGCTTAGGAAAGGCCAAGCATGAAATTGGAGCTGCAAAAGCCAGCCTGAATTTATTGATATGAATCTGCGTTGAGAGTGGAATAGGCGTGCAACAAAGCAAGAAGGGGCTAAATAATTCATTGATGTTTTAAGCATTAACAAATACCACTTATAGTGAGGGATGCCTTTTTTTCCAGAGTAGATGTGTAGCTTACATAGAAAAGAGGAGTGATACTTCATGAACTTGTTAGGATAAACACCAGAGAGGTCATTTTTTTTCTTGGAAGTAATTCTGGGCAGAGAATACAATAAGCCCATCCTTTTACCAAAAGACATAAAGATTTTATTTTACTTATCCTGCTGTTTCCAAAGCTGCAGAGATAAGAAATCCAAAAGGAATCCAGAATTTGGATTAAAAAAATAATTACAGTGGGGAATAATAGGGGATGGTCATGGAATTGCATAGCTGTAGAAACCTGGTTACTAAAAAACCTGCTAGTAATTAACCTTAATGCCAGTTTAGCTAGAAGATAAGTGGATTCATATAAAAAGTGGGCACATCAAGAAAGTATCTTGAAAGCTGTTAGAAAGCAGAAAGGTAAACTATAATAATATTCATATAAGGAAGTAAATTAGGGGAAGCATACAAATTATAATTATTTCCCACTCCTTAATAATAGCTCTGCTCTGAATCATATAACCTTTGTTGGATGCTGGCTTAGAATGGTGGAAACACAAATATTTTCAGTTGCTGCCTAATTGCCTCTTTTATACACTGGGGAAATTGAGAGTGTGTGTGATTTCCCCCACTCACACCCACCCATCCTTATATGGCCTATTTTTTTAACTTCATTCTTATTTTAACAATTCTTATCCTCAGACCAATTTGGTGGAGTTCTACTCAGGTTTTGAGTTATTCTAATGATATCAGGTAGAATCCAAAGTCTAAATTTTCTTTGGAATTTTTCAAAATGGAAAGAATAGTAAGAGTTCAGTTTAGGGCTATCAAACTCTTGGTCCACAGAACAGATGCATCATGCACTGGCCACGGCCACACCCAGTTTAGCAAAGGCGGGAAAGTCCCAATACGTCAAGTGATGCTGCTGTGACAATGTGAATTTCACACCCCTGGTTCAGTTGTATCACGACACCCATTCATTTCCTGTTGTTAGTCTTAGGAATGTAGCTTATTCTTGTATGCTCCCAAACTTTAAGGTTTTCCCTGCTTTCCACATTCTGTATTTTTCTTAGTTGCTTGGAAAAATATTTGAAAATCAAATATTGAAGTGTATTGAAGTGTTGTATTGAAGTGGTTTCTCCTTGACAGAACAGGGTTATAATACATATATCTTTTTTTAAAAAAAAACTAATTTTATTAAAGGTTTTAATGATAGTAAAGGTAATACAGAAGAAAATTAAGAGAAAAAAGAAAATGAGAAAAGAAGGAAAAGAAAGATAAAGAGAAGAATAATATAATGAGGAAGAAAAGGAAGAAAAATATACTTAAAGAAGTGACTTCCAATCTTTTTTACAGCATTTACAAATAGACTTAATATTACAAGGAAAGCTTTCTTTGTCCTACACTTTTATCATCAATATTCTTATTACAAATTTGAGTATCCCCTCAAGAAGTGCTTCCAGATAAGCATAAAATTAAGCTTTATAAATGACAGAAGGTAGGCATGTTCTCTCTGAATTAAAAATAAGACAATAAAGGAGAATTAAGAGTCAAACTGATGATGAGAAACAAAAATAATTTGAACAGATGGTGAGCACAATGTGTTTCAAAAGTAGCCTTTTGGGGTCAAAAAAGTCTTAATCCGTCTTATTCCACAACAACAGCTAAAACTGAATATGTATAAATCATAAAAAACTTGAAGTTTAGAAATGTAACACAGGTCAGAAAAATAGGAGAGTGGTCTATTTTATTTCTTCATTTAGATATAAGATTTTAACAATATTCATCAATTCTTTCAAAAATAAATCTGAAAAAACGGGCTTTCAAAGAAAGTGAAAATAGGAGTCAAAAGAAGATGACATATCTGTCTATATTGATTGTTGGATGAGGTTTTTCAACTGTCCTGAATTGTCATCTTTATATCTAAAAGATAGATTATATCTAAAAGATACTGGATGAAGCAGGATTCATCTATTTGAATGGATAAGAATTCAATTTCATTCTATTTGAAATCTCACTAAAAGGCACAAAAATTAAATGTCAATAGCATGAATAAAGTGTTTTGTACCACTTGTGTGTCTAAAATGTTGGCAATAGATTATAGTTTTAACGAAGACTATTAATTTTATCAGAACCTAAATTCTTAGTATAAGCTGCCAGTATACTGTATGTATAGATGTGCTCGTGTTCATGAGGAGGGGATGGAGAATGTAAAAAAACAAGACATAGAAAAGTGAGATGCAGAAAATACGGATAGTTCTTTTAAAAAAGAAAAAAAGAACACACAGAAATTGACATGGAAACACCAACTTCTACAATATCTAAATCTTGGATCAGTAACACATGTTAAGTTCATTTTTCAGGTGGTCTCCCACCCATGTTCTGCTATGTTTCTTAATTATGGTGGGGAAGAGGATATTCCTGGGAGGATTGAGTATATGCCAAGAGTAAATATTCTCAGCAGGGTTTCTCACCCAAGGCATATTCTCACCCAAGAATGTATTCTCACCCAAGGCATGAAAGTCATCTCAATTACCCAACTAAAGCAAGCAGGCACCTATACTGAGCAACAGCAATATAGAAATATGGTAGAGGTAGATGTTCACCTAGTGAGAACAGCAAACGCACCAGTTCATATTATGTGGGAGAAGACATTGGTGATCCCTCCTGCATTTTTATCAATAAAATCACATGGAAAGAGTATTTAAAATTAAAGACAGTACAGTGCCTCCCAGATTCGATGGCACTCAATGTGTTATTGAGGAAGAACAGGATCTTTCACAGTACCAAGGGTGTCTATGATGTGGCTAGGTTAAAGCTTTCAGGATGTCTAATTGCTGATGTTGCCATAAAGGAAAAGCTACAAAAAACAGTTACATGGGAACATGGAATGACTCAAGAAAGGTCAACACAATGTGAGGCAAAATGAAATGACTACAAATTGATATCTTAGGAATCCTATCACTTCGCTAAGTCTCATGTTCATATGCAAAATCAATTGCCTGCCTGCCTGCCTGCCTGCCTGCCTGCCTGCCTATCTATCTATCCATCCATCCATCCATCCATCCATCCATCCATCTATCTATCTATCTATCTATCTATCTATCTATCTATCTATCCTCACCTGATTTTAATTTTGATTTTCTGTGATATTATTTAAATATTACAAATGGTGTCTCATGTTGAAAATGTATTGAATTCATTTTTTCCCCTGTATCCTTCTTCTCTCTTAATGTCATTTTTTTTAAAAAATTGAGACTTACTCGGGGAGAGATTCTTCTGCTCATCCAGTGTCAATATCTTAATGAGATGCTGAAATTTTATTTTTCCTGTTCTTTTTTTCAAAAATGATAAAGTTCATGTGTCAACATCAAATAAGAAAAATTATGGCAAAGATCATGAAATAAAGACCCTCAATACAGTTTTACAGAATGGATATGTTGACAGATAGGTATGCCAACTGTACTTAAATTAGTTTTGGGTGCTTATAAATTGTGAACATTTGTTATTTTGCTGCAAATATTTCCCAGCTACAGACAAGAGTTTGTTTTTTTTCAAGAACATAGTTTGTACAGAAGAGTTTGAACATATTTACATACAATTGAATTTTGTGGCATCTTGGGCAAAATATGTCCAAAGTGATCCATTCTTTGTTACTATTAGCAGGCAATGGTGCATGTAAAAATGAGAATATTCTGATCAATACCTTTCAATAAAAAACCCTCCCTTTTTATGATCCTGTAATCCATTAATCTGTGGTAGATGGGAGCAAAAATAAAACTACCCAGCACTGTGTTATCGGTGAGAGGGGGAAACATATAAGTTTAATAAAATAAATAACAATGCTGCAAAGAATGAGAACGAGAGGAAGACATTATATATTGTGTATGAAACAGAAAAAGAACATTCAAATGATTAGTCAAGCATCACATTATATTTAAGACTAAAAGACATTTTGATGGAACTGGGAAATTGTTTGCGAAGTGGGAGATAAGGACTCAATGTAAAAGCTCCAGAAGTATCATTTGAATTAAAAATAAAATGTATAAAATTACCTTGGATGAAGGAATGCTGAAAGGAGCTTTTTAAGCCACCTGTATTGTTACAATACATACATACATACATACATACGTGTGTGTGTATAAAAGCAGTTGAATGCCATCACTCTGCTAAACAACTAATTCCTACAACACTGTCAAACTATTTACTAAGACTGTACTACTATTATTCTTCCCATCCTTCCTATTACCTATCTCCTCCCACTTATGACTATAACCTTGTTGCTTGTATCTTTACCATTTATATTGTTTTGTTTAGTTTCCTAGTATGGTTTGATTGCTTATTTAGTAAACTATGGCTATCACTAAGTGTTGTATCTTATGATTCTTGATGAATGTATTTTTTTTTCTTTTTAGGCACACTGAACCCTATGTGCCAAAGACAAATTCCTTGTGTGTCCAATCACACATGGCCAATAAAGAATGCTATTCTATTCTGTTCTGTTCTGTTCTGTTCTGTTCTAAAAAGAATGACAATATTGCTGGGATTGTAAAATACAGATATGGGCCATTTATTGGCTGAGCAGCTTAATATGTCTGTGAAAAATGAATCCATGCCATTTGTCCTATATGGCTCAAAACCACTAGTTCAGTTATGATCTATTTTGTTTCTAATCCAAGGCTGGGTATTTGATTTTTATAGCAGCTTTGTAGCAAAGATGTTTTATTTTAGCAAAACACCTTTGCACTGAGGTTCTCTACAAAAACCAACCCCCAATCTATATTAAATTGACTGTGCCTTTTAATCAATACCCAACAAGCAGGAAAACAAAGCAAAACAATGACATACAATGTCAAGATTTCCAATTGGTCAATTCTCTCCATGGATCATTGATACCATCTGTAGACCAATTAAAGTCAATCATTATTCAAGTGTTTACAAAATTGCTAGCAGAAGCCCCCGTTCCCTTAAGAATGTCTTAAAATTGTTATGAAATGGTATTTGCTTTATTTGGGTTTGTTTGGGGTTTTGCTTTCACACAACTCTGAACATCCGGACTAAATAATGTAACTATGGAGCAGAAAAGAAACCAAGCATGGCCATTGGGGAAGAAAGAAACAGCAGAAACTATAAACTAATTAAAAAAAAAATTAAGGGTATATATCTTGCAAACAGAAATGCAAAATCAAAGATAAAGTAAGATGCCTGAATCTATGTTGGATATTAAATACCTGGTTTTCCCTTTGATGCAACTAGAGGTCTTTTTTAGAGAAGCATTGATAGTTAAAAGGACACAAGTTTAAGACCAGGGCTCAGAACGTGGACAAAATAATAGCAGAGCATTTTTGCCTCTTGAGACAGATCTCAAAATAACAGTTTGGAACAAAGAAACCACATCAGCATAATTGAGCTGGTTGGATGCTGAGTTTAAATACATCCATAGGTCTCTATTTCAGAAGTTCTGAGGAAACACAACAGGTTTTTGAACACACATTATAGTTGTTAATTGGTAAAGTACCTGCAATCATCCCCCACGATCCTTCACCTATATAACTACCCTGTCTTCCCTTCCTCATCCTCATTTAAATCATATCCCTTGAGTTACAACTATTTGTTTAGTGACTATTCAAAGTTATAATGGCACTGAAAAAAAGTGACTTAGGACCTT
>NW_020769317.1:25757049-25837386 GCF_900518735.1 Pseudonaja textilis
TTTTTTCAGTGCATTGTAAATTTGAACAGTGAAATGAATGTTTAATTCAAGGACTACCTGTATATACAGAGCATGAATATATTTAACTTTCCTCTTGTTTTAATAGATGCATACAGGTAATTCTTGACTGAAACAGTTTGTTTAGGGAATATTCAAAGTTACAATGGCACTGAAAAAAGGTGGGGTTTTTTCACACTTACGACCGTTGCAGCATCCTCATGGTTACATGATCAAAATTCAGGCACTTGTCAACTAATTTATATTTGTGATGGTTGCAGTGTCCCTGGGGTCATGCGATCAAGTTTTGCAACCTTCTGAAAAACGAAGTCAAAAGGGAGGAGGCCAGATTCACCTAACAACCATGTTACTAACTTAATAACTGCAGTGATTCACTTAAAAGCTGTGGCAAGAAAGGTCATAAAATGGGGCAAAACCCGCTTAGCAACAAAAATTCTGAGCTCAGTTGTGGTCATATGTTGAGGACTACATCTGATGGTATTGAGATACAGTTCACAAAAACTTCTACCTTACAATAAATTGCCTTAGATTTAAAGGATGATCAAATTATCTCATTTGGTGGCTTCACATCTGCTACTACTGGTTAAAACTTTGTGCATGATGACTTTTCTATTCATGCTGCTTTCTTAGAACATGGAAGGGCTTTTATAATGGCAATAAAAGAGCTTCTGTCCACCAGCAGTGTCTCCATTTAATCTTCCCTCATTAATCTGCATCTAATGATAGAATCACTCTCTTAATCTTGTTGAAGATTCCAAAAAGAATTCTGCATATATGGATCTGCTCCTAAAATTGAAAACAGATGGGAAATCCCATAATACTATGTACATAAAATGCGTAATGTAATAAAGCCACCCATGCAGGGGTGGGATTCTACTCGGGCAAACTGGTAGTTCCGGTGATTATTTAGCTCCACCCACCCACCCTGTCATTTTCCTGTGCTTTATTTCCTTGTTTTTGAGCAGAGCTGATTCACATGGCAGAGCGCATCAGCTGTTTTACTCACTGGGACTGCAGCAGAAGGTAAGCATTATAGCTAAAAATGGTGTTTTCTAAATGCTGTGTGCGCACGTGAAGCGCACGCTCACTGAACCGGTTGTTACACCAGTTGAATCATAACACTGCACCCATGCCTATGGGCTTTGTGATTTATGGATTTCTGCCTACACATTTGCTAATTGTGATTTTAAAAATATAAACAGTTTAAAATTATGATTTTAACTATAATATTTATAATTAATAAATGCTAAAAAATGGCAAAGTAACATTTTCAATAGGGCCTGATCTTAAACAGGTTTCTTAAATACTTATAAAATTGTTGAGGTAGCAAAAATTGCAACTTTAGTTCATGCTATGCTTAGCTTTGCAATCTTATTGACATAAACAGTCAATTCCATATCATATTCTCAGATTGCTCACAGAAACTAAATCAATATATTAAGTGGCGAGGAAAATAATACTCTTCAGCCTCACCAAAAGGAGATCTTAATAAAGCCATTCATGCACACCACAACATTATTAACAGTCTTATAGCCATAGACCATATAAGGATATTCATGACTGATGGATTATATTTTCAAATCACATGTTCAATAGTCATTTTAAATGTACAAATGATGCACCATCGAAAAATATATAGAATATATGTAATTCTGAGAACTTGCATAAGGAAAGGCTTTATGTAGAGAAGAAAGTACCCAGATTAATTGGAATATTTATAGCTCAGGGTTGAAATGAGGGGGTCTTTGGTGCTCTCTGAGCTTGGTTTTTCTCTCTCCTCATCCCCATGTCCCAGAAAGATAAAGCAAAATTTCAAATTAGTTAATATTTGGTAGCACTGAGGAGGAAGAATCACTTTTTAAAATACAATTTTTCTAATAATCCATCATGATACCAATCGGGCAATGCGCTTCCACTGACAATCATAATGGCATTTTCTTCTCTGATGTGTTCTTGGTGCTCTCCAAACTTGGTTGCTTTCTTGCAGACGTTTCATTCAAACTAGATAACATCATCAGTGCTAGCAGGATGGAGGGTGAACTAGAGTTTCCTAGCACTGATGATGCTAGCAAAGAGAAGGACCAGGGGAGACATGATAGTGGTCTTCCAATATTTGAGGGGCTGCCACAGGGAGGAAGGGGTCAAGCTATTTTCTAAAGCTAGGCAAGAAATAAAGGATGGAAACTGAACAAGGAGAGATTTAACCTGGAAATAAGGAGAAACTTTCTGACTGTGAGAACAATCAACCAATGGAACAGAAGTTATCCTCAGAAGTTGTGAGAGCACCATCACTTGAGACCTTCAAGAAGAGATTGGACTGCCATTTGTCAGAAATGGTGTAGGGTCTCCCACTTAAGTGGGGGGTTGAACTAGATGACCTACAAAGTCCCTTCCAACTCTGATTATCTGTATCTGTATCTACTTGATTGGGTAATGAAACATCTGCAAGAAAATGTATATTACTATAGCAATAGCAATAGTACTTGGACTTATATACCACTTCATAGTGCTTTACAGCTCTCTCTTAAGAGTCAGCCTATTGCCCCCAACAATCTGGGTCATCATTTTACTGACCTTGGAAGGATGGAAGGCTGAGTTAACCTTGAGCCACTCAGAATCAAACTCCTGGAATGAACAACGAGTTAGTCTACAGTACTGCATTCTAACCACTGTGCCACCATGGCTCTCTAGCAACATCCAAAGTTATTCTATAAAATATTCTCAGATTTGACTTGGGTAGTAAAGAATCCAGAATTTGCACATCGGTCTGTACTAGCATCCCAGAAAACTATTGGATTTAAATAGAATTCAAAAGTAAATCTAATAAAGATTTTTCCATTTCCACAAGCTTTTGTATCATAAGAAGTAACTTTTCTACATATTCTGTATTGATCAGATCCCGCTTCAAGGAAAGCTTCTAACTCTGAACACATTAAAAGACAGTTTCAAGTAAAAGGAAGTTTTAGTTCCATTTATTCACTCTAAACAATGTCTACTGGTAATCCTTGCTTACCAATTGCCTTGTTTAGTGACTGTTTGAAATAATAATTAAAAAAAACAGTGTTGTGACCGATTCTTGCATTTATGACAATTGCAATGTCCTATGGTCTTGCGATTGCAATTTGGGTGATTATGAACTGGCTTGAGACAAGCAGAATTAATAAATGATGTCGAAATAAAATCACTAGTCATAGCCACATAACGTTTCACTTAATGACCAGGGTTATTTGCTTAACAACCAAATGGAAAATGACATTGTAAGGCTATTTCAGGCATTGAATGTTCAATTTAGTGTCTGTGGTGCTTAGTAAAAGAGTTTTTTTGGCCGAATTGTAGTTGCTAAGAGAGGACTATTTGTATATAATTTAGGTGTTGTTGTTTTTTTGTAATAATGCCATTTTTTCAGAAAAAAATTATTTTCACCATTTTTCTTGTCACTGCTATGTTGAGAATCCTGCTGAACATGCATCTTTGCTCCTTTGAGATCATTATTTTTTCTTTAAAAATATCTACTGTTATCATAATCATATATTTATATATTTCAATTTGAATCCTGCCCAGAGATGGGAGCCTTTGATTTAAACTTGTTACATATGGCACTTGCAAGATATTTTTTTTTATCAGCATTTCCAGAGGAAATTCATATGTTGTGGCAAAGATAAGGAGTTCTAAAGTTTGCCTTTCAAAATAATAATATGTTTATGGCTATTGTACAGCTTTCAAAATGGAAAGTTTTATGGACTGACAAGGAGGTAGCTATTTTAAAATAGGAGAAAGGATGAGAATAATTTGGCAACTCAGTGATTCTGTGTCACTTCAGCTCTACTATCTAACATATTAATCTAATCAATTTATCTCCTGATGTTCTGTACATACACTGTCCCACTAGCTTTTTGTTTCCACTGAGGATATATCACATCTTGATAAAATAACTTAAAAAATAGCAAAAACAGCATATTTGTTATGCAATAAAAATATTCATAGCATCCAGATAATTTGTTAGGTATACATTTTTAACAGATGCAAATATGGATATAAAATATTGAAATGTTGAAGGCAGAGGTAGATATATAAAAATATTTTTCTCCCTATATTTATAAGAATACAGGAAAATAAAAATACTCTGAGGGATATTTAAAATAAAAGCAGTTTCTTAGCGATTCAGACAATTCCCACAGTCTTCCATAATCTTTGTATCGCAAGAAGCAATATCTCTACTCCATTCTATATTGATCAGATCCACTCAAGGGCGATCTTCAATTTTAAGCATCACATTTTTTTAAAAAAAGTTTCAGTTAGGCTGGAAGAACATAGGGAAGAGCAGTGAAGATAATTGGGACCCTTAAAATCTTGAGGGAGTCATTTGGAGGGGTGTTTTAAAAAACAACGTCTGAGACCCATAACAACATTCAATAATTGTCTGAAAGATGTTATAAAAAGAAAACAGAGACCTCAAACACTTCAAGGGACAGTAGAAAGTATAAACTGATTTAAATTACAGAAGGCCAGATAATGACTGCAATAAACTTCTCAAATATTACGAACCAATTAACTAGGGATGCTGTAGTTTTCCTTTTCTTGGTATCTTCAACTAGCAGTTGGACCAATATTTCTTGGATATTCCTTAGCTTATACTCTAGAAGAAGTATACAGAACTGGGAAGGCCCATCCCAGTCCTATCATTCTCTATATTTTCTTATTTTAAATATTATTTATTCACAGTAGCAGAGGATAGCAGTTCTCTTTTGCTTTTCACCTGCACACACAAGAAGTGATTGAAAGGAAAGATGCACCCCAAAACTACCCTAGCAAAGTGTCTATGGGGATTCTCAGTCATCCTGGACATGATTGTCCCAAGCTGCTTTTTTTCAAAAGGTAACTGGAC
Organism: Pseudonaja textilis; assembly: GCF_900518735.1. Next base: position 25,761,953 of record NW_020769317.1, read on the forward strand.
TTTCTTTTTTCGAAGACATTCTGCTTCTCATCCAAGAAGCTTTAGAATCTGAAGACCCTTCCTGGATGAGAAGCAAAACAACTTCAAAGAAAAATAAAAAAGAAAGTCCAGTTGCCTTTTGAAAAAAAGGACCATTGGGAGTACCCTAGCCAAGTTCACAAAGTTGGTGTGAATTTTACAAATTAGGGCTGCACAAATCCAGAAGGCACCAAAGAGATAAATAAAACTCTTACTCTGGACTTAAACAAGCTGGAATTGGCAGTCCTGGTGAGTAGCTGTTCATGCAGCCAGGAAAAAAACATCTATTAAAGCTTGTAAAGAGATGTGGCTGGTTTAAGGATCTGAGAGGAGATTGATTGTCCTTCTGACTAAGACAACAAAGTTGGAAAGGCAACAAACACGAAAACGTGACATCCAACATTTATAACTTTTTCTCTAAAATTGCTGCATTACAATTTATCTGGACAGTATTTGATTTCAGGAGTAAGTAAAAGACCAATTTTATGAGTCAGAACCATTAAAGTGAGTCTGATTGTTCGGATGAGAACTAAAATCTAAACTGGCAAATCAAGAAGATCAGATTTCAACAAGCAAGCAAGGAAGCCAGATAAGGTTGAGGAAAATGCTTAACTGGCACCATCTAATGGTAGAACTACACAGTAAAAAAAATGCCGATGTTATAATAAAATTGCATCTTTCACTGTCTTTTCCCCCTAGAATAAATCATGGCCCATATTGTGTGACAGCAATGGATCCATAAGATGTCTACGTGGATTTCTGTGACAGCTGTCAACATTTATTCCTAGGTGGCCCAAATTGCCATATTGGATGGGATTTTTTTACCATCTGGTGGAAAACAGTAAGACCACAAAAGAAAAAAAAAAGTGTGCAAGATCGGAAGTTGGGTATAAAAAAAGGAGTATTTTGTTTTGCTTTATAAAAAAAGGTGTTAAGTTTGTGTTAAAATGTTTGTGTGAATAATATATAAAAGACTGACATTGTGTGAAAGAAACAACAGTACATAAGACTGACATTGGAAACCCCCCCCCCCCCTTTTTTTTAACAGCTATGGATCTTATTAAAGGTACCTTCAAAAGAATTGTTTTTCAGAGAAAGTTGCAGATAAAATAGGCATTTAAACACAATTAAGATAAACTGAAATGCTGCCACATTTATGTAAACAATAAAGTGAATCTGATTTTTAATTCTTCATTTAGTCTTTCTGTTTTACTAGTACAAAATAACATGAAATTGTAGAATATGTTCCCAGAACAAATACAATACTATATGGAGAGATATTCTACTTTTAAAACAGTGTGCAGTACTGTTTTAAATGTCCATATCTTGTCCTTCACTTAGACTCTAAGTATTCAGTTGAAAACCTGAACACTAACTGATGTCCATCAAATGAGACTGTCAGCACAGATGAGCTACATATGCTGCCACTCTTCTGGCCTCACTTTGCTGATTTGACTGGGGCCTGGATGGGAGCATGTCTGTTATTCTCTCATCAAAATAACAGAAAAACAGAACTGGAAGAGTCCTTGAGGATTTTCCAGTCCACCTCCCTGTTCAAACAGGAGACACTATACCATTAAGTAGATGCCCAGTTTCTTCTTAAAAACCTTCAGTGATGGAGCACCCACAACTTCTGAAGGCAAGCTATTCCACTGGTTAATTGTTCTCACTGTCAGGAAATTTCTCCTTAGTTCTAGGTTGCCTCTCTCCTTGATTAGTATCCATCCATTGTTTCTTGCCTTCTGGTACTTTGGAAAATAGGTTGATTCCCTCTTCTTTGTGGATATTGGAACACTGCTATCATGTTACCCCTAGTCCTTTTTTTCACTAGACTAGACAAATCCACTTCCTGCAATTGCTCTTCATATGTTTTAGCCTCCAGCCTCTAATCATTTTTGTTGTTCTAGGTGGTAACTGTATTAGAAGATCTCACCTCTACTCTATTGTTTATCCCCCCATCATAACATTTAAAATTTGCAGTCCTTTACAGAACCCACACTGCATACCTATCTTAATTATTGGTTTATTGAAGAACATTTATATGGCGGCCCAACTCACTCTGAGTGACTCCAGGCAGCTTACCAGGATAAAATCCCAATACAAAAACAATAAAAAAGCAATAAACCCCCACCTCCCTAGTGACAACAATCAAACGAACTATTTGATGGGCTTGATCCTGTTCTGGGGTTCCCAGGCACATTGGCAAAACCAGGCCTTCAGCCTCTTGTGAAAGAATGTCAAAGTATGGGGCAATCTTATCTCTGCGGGAATGATAATGAGCCGCCATGGAGAAGATACTTCTTGGTCCCACTAGATGGGCCTCCACTAATTTAACAACTTCCACATGACCTGCCTCTGCAGACTTTTGAGGATCTGGTGGCAGGACAAGGTGCCAGACACAGAAGTCCTTTCTAGAGCAGGCCTGCCATAAGTTTATACCATCAGTTCACACCTTGCTGATCAAAGCCCAGATACGCTGGGCAGGCCATGTTGCAAGGATGTCAGGCCACCACATCCCTAAACAGCTCCTTTATGGCGAGCTGTCTCAAGGACAGCGATCACATGGGGGACAAAGGAAGCGATATAAAGGCACACTGAAAGCCTCTCTCAAGTCCCCGGATATTGACACCATCTCCTGGGAAACCCTGGCACAAGATTGATTGACATGATGCAGGTTGATCGACCAAGGCTGCCAGACATCTGAAGACAGAAGGACAACCATAGCACAAGCCAGCACTCCAAAAGCCAGAGCTGTAAATGCTGCAATATTGGTGCCCACACATCTCTGCAGAACATTTTGTATCTGTACAGGCCTTACCAGCCACCTGGGGACACACTGTGGACAGCCCACAACCCGTTAGATGTCAAGATCCTCTTCGAAAATGATGGACCTCCTTAGGAGAGGGGACCTATAACATTCCCTGCCTCCCCGTTTTGGTGGATCCAATAAATATGACTAGGAAAAGAAATAATATTTTTATGAATAGTTTAGCATTTTGAATCAAGGAACAGGAAATTTGAAAGAAAGTTCAGGAAGTGTTTTCCAGTACAACATGTACGTAAGACTAATCTTCAGGTGCAGAAGATATAATTGCTTTCCTTGTTTTGATAGTAGTAACCCATGTTTAACTGCTTTGAATGAGAAGCATTTTTTTTAGTTTACACCAACTGTGTTGCCTTTGTAACCACTAAAGACACCGGATCAAAGCTTTCCTCCCCCCCCCCCCCCTTCCTTCACATCAAAAGGATAAGAAAAAAAAAATCCAGCTTCTTTAACTTTAAAGAGTATATAGTTTTTCAGGATAAGAAAATATTTGCCAGCATTGAACAATGCATAATCTCATCCTGGCATTTTCCTTACAAAGAATAAAAATAAAATTTGCAGAGTTTATTTTTTAAATAAAAACCTCAGAAGTTATTCAAGAGTTCATCATTAGAAGGTCTTCATCTCTAATGAACATGCTCGCAGTTAAATACTAATTTAAAACCTTCTGATATTTTTTAAAGTTTTATTATCTATTCAATCTTCATCTGGAAGTTTGGCATGTCAACCAGCTATCACCCTGGTAGGGAGAGCATCTAGACAAGCAAGGGAGGAGAATTGAACATGTTAAGATATTTAAATTTAGTAGCTGGAGCAGTGGGGTTGTGCAGTGAGCCAAAACACACAGCTGTGGTTGATTGACTGGAGAATGCTGGCTCCTGCGTGAGGAAATCTGTGCTGTGCTTGGTTGGTGTAGAGGGGGCGTTTCCCCTTTTTCCCCACCTTTCTCTTCTGTGTGCCCTGTGTGCTCTGAGATTTATTTCATGATGCCCCGTTTGCCTGACTATCTAGTTTGTTGTATATATAGATGTAAAACTACACATTCCTGTCAACAATTCTATGACAGAACATTTGTTTACTAAAACACAGAGGTTGATTCTGATTCACACGTCCTTTTGAAGTGAAGTATTCTCATCAGAGATCAGAGCAAATAATGAACCTAATAATAATGAGCCTTCAGATAGGTATGTAAGCACTAATGGTGTGTTTTATTTCAAATTTTATGACTTGGCTTTGAACAATAAATAAAGGAATTACAGCTTTTTTCCTAATATAATTTTAACATTAAAAATGTACCTCAGTTGATTAATATTAATAATCAATAATAAGTTTGGTCTAGAGGTTACGGCACCAGGGTAGAAAATGGGAGACTGTTAAGTCTTACCTTACTGAAAACCAGCTGAGTGACTTTGGATCAGTCAACTCTCTCTCAGCCCAGCCTACCACATAGGGTTGTTGTTGTGGGGAAAAAAAGGAGGAGGAAGATGTTCTGGATATGTTCACCATTTGGGGTTGTTTATAAAAATAAAGATGAGATACAAATAAATGTTTGTTACTAATTATAATATTGTTGTGTTGTTAATTAACTGTTGTTAATTGTTTTAATTCTTTTATTACTTGTTATTTTATGTAATTATTAATAATTATTTTAATTTAGAATGATTGTATGATTATTACTTACAGTTATTAATAGTAGCAGTTTATTATCACTGAGTAGAGCACAGTTTCTGATGATGGGAGGGCAAAGTCTTCATATCATACTGTCTCGTATGGCTGCTACAATACATACATCTCCAACATTACCCCAGTGATCATTTTATTCCATTTATCCACTTTATTTGCTGTCCTCCCCTTTAACCTTGCCAAGCAGTTTCTCCCTAAAGAAGACTTAATAGATATTAAAATGGGTCCAGATTATTTTTTGTTTAATATTGATGTTTGTAGGAATGTTCAAATCAAAATATTCTGGTCTTTGTTAAATGAAATCCATTTCATACACTTTCTGCATCAGTTATAAATTGTATTTTTAAAGACACAAAGAAACATCTCCATGCATCCAAACACCTGCCTTTGAGCCAGTCTTGACTCCTGACACCTGTTGTTTTCCCAGCAACAATTTTCAGTAGGTAAAGATAGTTTGTCATTGCCTTCTTCCTATAGCTGAGACAGAGTGATTGTCCCATAGTCATAACCAGCTGGTTTTGTGCCTAAGTCATGAATAGAAGTCATGGCCTCCCAGTTTTTAACCCAGTGCTTTTAACTACTATTCCAAATTGGCTCTCATTGATCAAAAATACATCATTCAATTCTTGATTGCAATTTTTCACAGCATACAATTTTTCAATACAATTATTTTCAGTAAAATACTGAAAGTGATGAATTCTGAAAATACAGTAAGTATACTTTGTATTCAGATCAGTCAGAATTTCTAGAAGGTTTATATTTGGGGGTGGGGAGTAGGGGATAGTGTAGTTCCTTTTCTGTACTTTTTTTTTGAGATGAGAACTGTGTCAACACATTTACGAAGTCTGAAAAACTAATGAATAACATTGATCTAGACTAGGGTGTTTAACCTTGACACCTTTAAGACATGTGGACTTCAGCTATCAAAAACTCACAGCCAATATGGCTGGCAGGGGAAGTCCACAAATCTTAAAGTTGCCAAGATTGGACACTCCTGATCTAGACATTAGTTCAAGAAAGCCTGAAAATTTAACTTGAATCAGAAATCAGAAAGATTGGATTCCCTCTGGCATCTCAAACTTGAAGCGTAGCTTCTAGTATGAAACCACTTAAGGTCTTGTGCTTTGGTTTATAAAGCTTCCTTATTGTAGACATTTCTGATTATCCAGGGTTTTGGACTGTACAGAATATATGCTATGTTTCAGCTGACTAGGTAACTTAAAATAATATAATATAACCGTATTTTGTTTTAAAAGACAAAGCATGAATGTCCCATTTTTTGAATCTTGGCTATGCATCTATTGAATGTCTGATCTGATCTGACATTAACTCTTAATCCAGATATTTATTTTCCAGAAAGAAACTAGAAAGAAAGGGGGGACATATGCTTGCAAAGAAGTAGGTATAGTATATTCACCAATAGGCAGAGAAAACACCTTTAAAAGTCAATGGGAAAAAAGTGAGGAAGTCTTACCAATTTTTCACCTGCTTATACTCCAGAGTGCCTGGCTGTAGACTCCCTTGTCCCCCAACAGAAGCCTCTTCTTCACTTAAAGTCCTACAACAGCAACTGGAACTGAGGGATTACCATCGCTAAGCAATGCAGTCATGTGACATCACACTTTAAGACTACATTCCTCAGTAATGAAAATTCCAGTCCCAATTGAAGAATTTATTATGATATAACTGCAGTCATAACAATTTTTAACAACTAGAAAGAGGATAGAAGTTTTACATTGTCTTAGAAGTATTCACATGAGACCAGAAATTCATATTAATGAACTTGGCAGTAATGCAGAGAATATGGGTGCTAAACTAAGTCAAGCGATAAATAAAAATAATCCTTCATTTACTGTCTACTATTGTCCATTCAACCAAGAAGAAAAACAACCATAGATCTTTCAAAGAGCCATGAAATAGAATACTGATTAAGGATTCAAATTACTCCGACATATATTGGGAGATAGATTCTACCAAGCGTATATTTTGCAGGCCATTTGCAACCGGTGCTGCAAAGAAGTTTCTTATTCAGAGGGTATATTTAAGATGATCAGCTATTCTTCTGTTGATACTAACCAAGAAAGAATAATTAAGGAAATGGAAGTCACTGAGATGCTTTTATTTTGAAAAGGTAACTGGACTGATGTATTTTTTTCCTTTTCCTTTAAAAAAAAAAAACACAACTTTTGATATTACTATGACCTGGATGATTGAGAATCTTCATAGACATTCAGCTGAACAGCTGGTCAGATTCTGTATGAGATTCTGATAAATGCTTGAGTGTTTGATTTTAATGAAAATCTAAGTGACAAATTAGACTACAAAAACTAATTTTAACAAACAATAAGCAATATAAACTAATGAGAAAGTGAAAGTGCTCAAGATAGTTAAGAATAGCTAAAATGGGGTACTGGAAGCCCACTCGAAAACAACTCCTGTGCAGTGGGGAGGGGGGAATAGGACACCATAAGAATTATTCTGGCTGCACAAAAACCTTCAAAAGCCTCAAAATAAAAATCAACACGATGCTCTTTGTGAGATACAAAGAAGGACATGTTGTCAGGGAAGCATAGAAACTAATAGACTGAAACAATAGAAAGCTAAAAGCTTTGTGTTTAGTTTTCTAGGACTAGGTGTCCCCTATAATTTGCAGATAACTGGCCAAACTTTCAGTACTATTGTTGAGGTAATTCCCCATTAGGAGAATGAGCGCATACAGGGAGATGCATTTGAGAGTAGTGTTTGAATAATATACACACAGCACACAGATACACTGTACAATAAATGTAGGTTTTTACTTTCAGAAATGTTAAGCAAAGTTCAAAACACAGTCCAAAGTCATTCACAGGTAAGATCAGTCAGTTTTCAGTCCAGGAATAATCCAATAACAAAGTCCAGTGTCAAAAACAGTTCAGTAACAGATTTACATCAAATCCAGGAATAGCAGTCAATGGGAAAAATGGCAATAATCTCCAACAGAAGGAAACAGAGACTCACTCACTTCTGAGACTAAGACTAAACAAGCCAGGTTTCTGGCTCCATCTTATGGCTGTTTGAGAAACCACACCCACACACACATTTTCTTAAAAATACAGTATTAAAATGTCTATATTGTCCAACCCAAATAGCTGTTAGGTGACTTACTTTCATAACAACTATATTTGAGAAATCCTGAACAATAGGCAAAGTTCAATGGACTTATTGAGGACAAATGTTTCCTCTAATTTCAAAAAGAATAAAAAGGAGGATTTAGGGAAATGCATGCTGGGAAGATTGAGCTAGACATGCTTTGCGAGCAATGCTAAGATAACTCAAAATCAGTGTACACCTATCAAGAACAACATTTGCAAGACTTAAGTTTTTTAAAGGATTTTTATTGGGTAAACCACAATCTCTAATAGACTGTGTGAATGCTGTACTGCAGCAGACCTTTCTGGCTTTGTGGACCAACAATGATGGCAGGGGAGGGGTTAGAATGGATGGTTCCTTGTCTGCCACTTCAATGGCCCAGTTTCAAACAGTGTTGGGCTGCAACCTGGAGGATGAGGATCCCTGTTGTACTGTACATGTAAATACCTCTTGAATTCAGCCAATCAGATTACAAATCACCTTACTGATAATTTATGATACTGTATTGTGAACTTATGACATAGTTAACTATGGGTTGGTTGGTAAGACAATTTGGTAGATATATATTGGTTCAAAGTTGATATATAATAAAATGCTCGTTGAGGTGAAAGGGGTATAGCAATAGCAATAGCACTTAGACTTATATACCACTTTACAGTGCTTTATAGCCCTCTCTAAGCAGTTTACAGAGTCAGCCTATTGCTCCCAACAATCTGGGTCCTCATTTTACCGACCTTGGAAGGATGGAAGGCTGAGTCATCCTCGAGCCGGTAAGACTTGAATTGCCAAACTGCAGGCAGCTGCCAGGCAGCAGAAGTATCCATGTATTCATAACTATGTTTTTACTTATACCTATTATCTTGTAAGCAATTGACAAATAAAAATAAATAAATAAATAAAAATAAGTAGCCTGTAGTACTGCATTCTAATCACTGCACCACCATGGCTCATATATATTGGAATAAGTTAAGCAAAGGGTAACAGAATTACTAATGATCTAGAAACAAAATATTTTGAAGGAACTTGGAATGGTAGCCTTGAGAAAGACATTCTACCTATCTTCATATATCTGAAAGAATGTTTCACAGAACAATATAAAAATTGGATCTCTAATGTAGAACATAGGAGAATGAATTCAAGTTACAGGAAGCCAGATTTTGATTCAATGTTAGAAAAAAAAGTTTTCTAGCAGGAAGAAAAGTTTGACAGTAGAACCAATTACTCAAAGATGTGTGTTCAAGAAAAGGTCAGATTAAATATTTAGGAATATATTCCTAAACTTATTCTTTATGATACTGTATTGTGAACTTATGACATAGTTAACTGTAGTATTATTCTGTAGTATTCTTCCTTAACTGTTCATGGTACCATATGGCACAGGTCATTCATATTTTAAGGCCTAATTCCTTTCTAACTGTTACACTTTCATATTCTGGCTATGAAGACATTGGTCTTTGGAAAATTGTTTTTCACATTTTTGAGAGGGATTTTTTTTTAAAAGTACCTACTATGTTGTTACCTCCATTTTCTTATCAATCAGAACTTGATAATTATACTAATTACATTCTGACTCAATTAGCCAATCATATTGAAATAAAAATTTTGTGCTCAGCAGGCAGGCGTTTTCAAATTATACCAAACACCCACAACAGTGACATATAGATTCATAATTTGAAGACATTGAACTACAGAATTACGTTATAGAAATAATGTAATTATATTATAGAAATTACATTATAGAAATACAGAATTACATTATAGAAATACAGTACACTATAGAAATAAAGTAAATAATTAATTAATTAATATGCCTTCCTCTCTGCCACACCTTCTGCAAAACAATTTACATGTTGTAGTTTGGTGTGATTCTGTGAGGGATTTTCAGCTTCACCAAAAGAACAACTAGTCTGAGAAGGTAAAAATTCTGTTAAACTGCTCTAACTTGTTAGATTAATCTTGTCCACTATGTTTAACTGTGGAACTTAAATCACTACTTTTTCATGCCTAGGATATTTTATAAGGGCTTTGATTCATTATTTAAAAAGTCATATAAGAAAACTGGGGACATTCTGATATTAATTCTTCAATAGTAGGAATGTTTCATAATTCATTTTAAGAAATACAAACCTTCGGCTAGATTTCATTATGTGCTATGAAATTCCTTAAACAGTACAGCTAAACAAACCAAAAGAAGATAATTATTGTATAATCAATGGACATGGACAAAACTTTTATTGATTTTAAACACTGATTTAAAAATTAGCATTATAAAAGCACAGTGGTTGGGTAAGTCTGCAGATCTGCAATAGTTTCAACTTTCAAGACAGATAGGTGCATGTATCAAGTATCAAATCCTAAAGAAAAATATATCAATAAATGTTTCTCTACTGGTACAATTTATAACTGCTGGTTATCAACAGAATTTTACCTTGAAATTTCATTGGTATAAGTTTTTGTACATATATTAAGATTTAGAGAAATGGAAATGCTAAAGAGGGTTCCGATTTTCTCAATAGTATTTTTATTGTGGCTTCTTATTCCAAAAGAAAATAATTATCTAGTGGCCATGCTGATAAATAAATTTTCCATGAAATCAGGAGGTAGAGTAATCAGGTGAAATGTTTCTCCAAAGTAATCCAGGATTATGATAAATTACCGGTAAGCAATGACAGCAGCATGGTTACATAGAAAAAAAAAGAAAGATAATAATCAAGAAGAGTTTCTCCTGACATCTTCTCTTGGTGAGATTCATGGAAAATATTTTGACAACAAAAGATGTGTATTTTAGTTGTTTCAAATAGTCCATAATTAAAAGAACCTTGCACTCCACCCATGGGAATTTCCTTCTTTCAAAACTATTTTTCTTCAAACTAAAAAGGGATTTCTAGATGAAAAAAAAAAAATCTTGCTAGCGAATAATAACAATCCCAGACCCTTGGAAGGGACTCCATAGGTAGACCAGAATGCCAAATTCAGCCAGAACACCTGGCTGACTGTGTGAGGAACCTGTTTATTATAATAATAATAATAAATAATGGCATGACAAAATAGCAATAATGGTGTATTGGAAGATCTGCAAGAAATACCATTTTCCTGCTAAGCAAGACCTGTTGGGACCATAAAATAGAGAAAGTAATAGAAAATGAAGAAGCTAAAGTGCTTTGGGGCTTTAGAATTCAACCAGACAGGCACCTACCGCATAACATGCCAAACTTAATGATTGTTGATAAGAAAGACAAAAAAAGTCTGGATAGTGGATGTGGCAGTACCTGGAGTAACAGAATAGAAGAGAAAAGAACTGGAAAAGATAACAAAATACAAAGACCTGCAAATGCAAAGAGAACAACTGTTGCAGAAGCAAGCAAAGATACTACCAATAGTAATAGATGCCTTGAGCGTAATCCCAAAACAATTGAAGCATCACTTGATCAACATTGGCATTAACAAAATCAATTACAAAAGGCAGTTTTACTCAGATCAGCTTACATCCTGTGATAATACTTTTAACACCATAAAACATCAACATCTCCCAGGTTCTTGGGAAGAACTCAATAGGTGGATAAAAATACCAAATCCAGTCTGAACATCTGGATGACCACACAATGAACCATATTGTTAGCATGTTCTCCTAAATTGCAATACTATTATATCTATAAGAATTAAAGAAACCATATAACTCTTTCCCATTCTACACAAGTTCAGTCCAAATCTTAAGAGCTATATTCTAAATTGGTGCATGTGTACCTAAGGTGAGGCAGATTGATGAAAGAAGAACCAGACACATGGGTTTATATTACTTTCCAGTACTTTAATATTTGATTTGATTTTCAGAAGATCTCTTTGCTCAACTGTGAATCAACAGGTGAATGCACATGAAAAATAACTAAAAAGCTATAGTACTATAACTAGGAGTTCATAGCTACGATAGGCAACAATTGTACATTTACTGCATTCAAGTGATTTGCTAGAGATCTGGAAGCTCAGCTGCATCCATCCACCTTGTGCAACCAATGGCTTTTTTTAAGTAGCAAAATATTCAAATCAAATAACTGTCCCTAATTCTGAAGAGTAATAACATGTTTCAATGTTCTGTTGCATTTCAGTTTCTTAAAGGACACAAGGGCCCATTTTATAATTCTATATTTTGATAAAGTGCTCAGATAATTCTGATTTATCTGCAGCTATTTTTACCAGGAAGAGAGTCATATTAGTTTATGGTAGCAAAAAACAAAACCAGGAGTCTGGTAGCATTTTACCTAATTAACCTAATTTTATTTAAAAGTTGCAAGTCATTTCATCATATACATCTGATAAATTTTGTTATCTGTAAAATTAAGTATGCCCTCATTTTGTAATTTATAGAATTACTAAAATTGGCTACTTTTCTGTAATTTATAGAATTGTTTAATTGTTTTAATTATTTTATTAACTTGCTAAATTTACTCAATATCTGTGATAAAGACTGCTATTGTTGAAATTAAATGGAGCTTGATTTTTGGTGTTAAATTTATTTATTTTGATCAGGAAGATATTTATGGCTCTCTGAAGCAATGCTGTTATCAGAATAGCCTCTCTTCAATGACCCATTAACTTGATTCATCATTTCAGAATTGGTTCTACACAATTATTTGGAAACAATATCATTGTGTTGTATAAAGTAAAAATATGTTGTTAAAGTAACTATAATAAGAAGATTTTCTCTATGTACAAGCTCAGTTTGGTGTCTCAAAACATTTTTTTCAATTTATTTAAAATAAAAACCCAGAAAGCATACAGAAAAGAGCAACAAAGATGATTAAGAGTCTGGAAACTAAATTGTAGACAAACAACTGAGGGAGCTAGGTTTGTCTAACCTATTGAAGAGAAGGATTAGGGAGGACATGATAGCTGTTTTCTAATATTTGAGGGTTGTCATAAAAAGAGCAGATTGACTTATCCTCTAGAGCAGGGATCGCCAACCTTTTGGACATCAGGGACCACCAAACTCATAATTTTAGATCCCAGGGACCACTAACCAGTTCTGTGGGCATGGCCTAATTTGTGGGTGTGGCTTGGTGGTCATGTGACTGGCTGGGCATGGCTTGTATGTAAATATTATAAATATTTATATAAATATTGAATTTTTTTATAAAAAAGAGCAACTTTTACCCAAAATCAGGCAAAGCAGGCAGATTGAGTTGCTCACAGAATCTCAGATTCATTCAGAGATCTATCTATCTGCCATTGGCTAGCTCAGTCTGTCACATAAAATTTGCTTGCAAGCAAACTCACAAAATTAACTCACAACACACCATGCATGTAAATATTGAATTTTTTATTTTAAAAAAGAGCAACTTTTACCCAAAATCAAGCAAGGCAGGCAGATTGAGTTGCTCACAGAATCATTCTATGATCCATCTATATGCCATCGGCTAGCTCAGTCTCTCAAATTTGCTTGCTGTGAGTCTGCACTGAATTTGCTTGCAAGCAAACCTTCACTCCTAAGGGAGGTTCAGATGTGCTTAGCTGAAGATCTAAAGACTAGCTGGAAAGCAAGAAATCCAACCATTTCCTGCTTTCTAGCTAATCTAAATCTCCTGGCACAGCAGAACAGATGATGGTCGGAAAAAGGAAAAATAGCAATTTAGCAGGCAAGTTTGTCGGGTAAGGAGTGAGTGGGTGGAGAGGGTTCCTGCGGGCCATGTGGGTGGTGCAACCTTGTGTTTCTGCACAGCCTGGATTCATTGCTTTGTGGGGGTGCTCTGGGGGTGAGATTTTTCTTCGGCCCAGCAAAACTTTCTCACGGACCACCAGTGGGCTGCAGCCCACCAGTTGGTGACCGCTGCTCTAGAGCATAGAGGGCAAGAAAAGAAGTAATGGATAGAAGTTTTGGTCAAAGAGAAATCCAACCTAGAAGTAAGGAGAACTTTTCTGACATTGATAGCAGTTAATCAATGGAATACCTTGCCTCCTGGGGTCATGGTGCTCCATTGTTGGAGTTTTTCAAGAATAGACTGGACAACTGTTTGACTGGGGTGGTGTAAGGCTCCTGCCTTGACCAGAAGGTTGGACTAGAAGACTCCTGAGGTCCCTTCCAGTTCTATGATTCTAAAGTAATAACCATGATGTTTCTGTTGCTAAGACAGCTATCTGGCCATTGTTCTTTGGTAGGACCCTTAATTTGACCTTTGAGCTGTTCTGACCCAGGCTTTGTCAAATGTAATTAAACACAAACTTGTTTCAAAAGCAAAACCTATTTTATTACAATGCTGGTAATTACTTTCATTCCCAGCCAGAACTAATTCGTAAACAGTTCCCCAAGATAAGCACACACTTTCAGTGCTATGGAATGCTGCCAAAAAACCAGAAGTATCCAAATTAATTACAACCAAAGGAAAAAAACAACCAGAAAAAGACAACCAGAGTACACAGAGCTTCAATGAGGACTCGGAATCTATCAAACTACTTTGCTTCCTGCAAGGCTTTTGTCATTGGGGACTGACTTTTATCCCTTATGGGAGGGACCATCACCTCGCAGCCTTACTTTTGAGGCACCCCTTTTGTTTCAGCTGCTCTCGCCTTCTAACCAGCTCTGCACACATGCGCACTGGGAACAGGCTCCCCTGGGTTCTCTGCTTCGCTGCTGCCAGATTCCGAAGGCAATACTCCACTTCCAGATGGTCCTGGCCCCATCCCTGCATCAGACACAGGGCCCTCATCCAAGTCCTCTCCAGACTCCCGGGCTGGTCCCCTTTCTTCCTCATTGTCTGACTCTGGTGCTATCTGCACCAGCTGCCGACGAACCACAACACAAGCAGTATCACTGAACCTGACTATCATCTGTGACTACCAGAACTTCAAGTGGCTAGACATGCACTTTTATGTGACTAAAATAATTGCTACATTAATTGTAGACACCTGCAGTTATAAGGCTCTGGACAGCATGGGTTTTTACAAAAACTTTGCCAAGTTCTGAGATACATTTCTCTAGTGTTTATTTTAAACCACCTGTTTAAAAAACAGATAATTAAAACCTAACCTTCTAATGATAAAGGCCAGTATGCAAATTTCATGCCATTTGTCTGAGGACATTAGGTAATAAAATTGTGAGCCTCTGCCAATACTTTTCAGATGTCTAACTGCTCAGTGTTTTCAACTGTCTAATATTAAGTCTTGACATCATCATTTGACCATATGGATTTTTTATTATCTGTTCATGCCTTACACACACACACACAGAGAGAGAGAGAGAGAGAGAGAGAGAGAGAGAGAGAGAGAGAGAGATCCATTTGTGTGAAATAGTTTAGAACTAGGATAAATAATTTCTACAATTATAATTATGAAAATTGCCATTTCCGTATTTTAAAAAGTAACCAGTAGATACTAGGTATGCTACACAATTATGTATTACATTTAGATTCTCAGCTTTGCCATTTTATACTCTGAGTTAAATTATAATTCCTTAATTTTATGCATGGAATTTATTTCCAGGAATTTTCTTCTTCATGCAAGTATAAAAGAAAATCTGTGATAATATATTGGCAGTTGTTTTTATTCCCTGTGGTGTCTCCAAAATCAAGGGAAGGAACAAGATTTAAAATGAACTTCTGTACAAAAACAATTTATTTATTCTCTTAAAATAAAAGGTTCATTTTACCTCATGTTGTGAGTGTGAAGTCTTAGAAGTTCCTTAAATTGTTTAAATAAATGAAACAAATGAATGTTTTGTATTTTATTGCAGCTGTGTGATAATAATAGCAAGTCAGGTTTGTTGTAATTAATTTTCTGATCAGCAGAAGCACATTGAGAATCAATATCAAATCACAGACTTTATAACCAAAAACTGTATGTATATTTTGATTATCAAAAATGTGTATTTATTGGCTTCTCAATCAATCAAAGCATATTTATGTTTTTAAGGCATAGCCTTTTTAAAAAAAACATTGATTCAATACTTTATAAACTCAGCTGTTTTAATTACAGCCTATGCTTTATAGCATGTTTAACAAACCTAATCAAACAAGCTAAATTTAAAAAAAAAAACCTTTGGTAAATAAAGCGGGACTAAATACTTGGGTGGACCCAGACAATTTCTAAGGGACAATATTTGCATGCAATATGACGAAAAATGGTTAACTTCTGTATCACAGATACATCACCCAAGTAGTATATGCTATATTTTTCTATTTTTCACTCTATAAAACACACTCCCCCCCCCCCCAAAAAAAAAAGTGGGGGGAAATATCTGTGTGTCCGTGCCAGTCCTTTGGCGAATAGCAGCCGGGCCGCGGCAGTGGGGTCCTTTTACAATACTGAACCCTGCCTCTTCTGTCTTCATCATTGCCTGCCTCCTCTGTCTCTTTTCCCCAGTGCAGGAGTCAATAGGCAGAGCTGGCACATGAGAGGACAACTATCGGTGGTCCACTCAGGCTCCGCCTGATTTTTTTTCTTGTTTTCCTCCTGTAAACCTAGGTGTGTCTCATGGTCAGGTGCGTCTTATAGTGTGAAAAATACAGTAATTATTTTTTGATATTAGGCATCCCTTAGAAAAAACAAAATCCATAATGCACAATAATTGGAGAACATAAGTCATAATACCAATTGTAAGAAATCTTAATTGCTGCTCTAAGTAGGAAGATTTTGTTTTTGTCCTAGGCAATTAAATTTCACTTAGTACCAATAAGTTTACTAAATTTTTAACAACAGCCATAGTTTGCAGATATTATCTGGTATCTACCTTACACTATTAATTGTGGGGGTTCTTGGTGCTCTCTGAGTTTTTCTTGCAGAGTTTTCATTACCAAACTATCAGTACTAGTAGGAAGTGGGGTTTGCTCTCATTTAATATGCTAGTGGCATGCCTTGTCAGTGCTATTGGGAGTAGTCTTGATAGTGTCTTGATTGGGTTGTTGTTTACTATTAACTTGTTTGGCAATTCCTTGATTGGGGCATTGTTTGCTTCTTGATTGTTGGCCTGGGGACCCTATAGTTCAGCTCTGAGGTACAACTATTCTCTTCTATTGGTACTACTAATTGCTTCAGTCTTTTTAATATAAGTTTTATTTTATAGTTATTTTATAACACCATTTTTATCTGATTATGCCTCTACTAAAACTCTGGGTTTTTGTATATTTGGTAAGTGAAAATTGAGAATCTGTTAGGGAGGCCAACAGGTGAAAAATCTCTTAGCCTGTTTTAATGGATTTAATCTGCTCCTTTGTTTTAATTTTTCTTCATAAATCTTACACAATTAAAAATGGACAAGAAGGTTTAATGTACATATTTTAGCAAATAGATATATTGCTGTTTATGTATATTCCCCATTTTTGTACAAAGAAAAAACTTTTCTCAAAACTGAATTTACACTATCTAGTACAGTAAACGATGGTAATAATCTATCTTTTCAATACTCCAGCTATTTTCAGACAAAATAATTATAGTCTGAAAGGAGGCATAGCTAATTAGTTTTATGCCCATCATCTGCACAACAAAATTCTGAAAAGAGCAATGATATATAGATAATATTAATAAATTACCTATCAGCTGCTAGAGTTAGTACAAAATGTGTGAGAATATAAAGATAATTGTTCTTTGTCCTTTAATTTATCAAATACACTTTTTTTTTTGCTTGAGAAATAGCTAATAATACATTATGTGGAAGAAAGTTTGGAAGTTTTCTCAGAAATATAATAGTGGTAGGAACTTAAGAAACTCATGTATAGAACTTATTTTGGGCTTTATATGTAATGAGCAAATTATAAACTGAATACAGATAGTCCTTGACTTATGAGCAACTCTGAGCTCCAAAATTCTGTTTCTAAGCAAGTTAGATGTTAAGTGAGTTTTGCCCCATTTTACGACCATTTTTATCACAGTTGTTAACAACTGCATTTATTCACTTAACAACCATGGCAAGAAAAGTTGTAAAATGGGGCAGAACTTCTTTAATATCTGTCTTGCTTAGCAACAGAAATTTTGGGCTCAGTTGTGGCTGTAAGTCAAGGACTTTGTAGTACTACTGCAACAGGAAAATGTTAGCATCCGTTTAGCATATTTGCAATTTGATACAGCATAGTATCAGTTTCTTTTTATCTAGAATTTCACTGAACTTACATTATGTTTGCAATATTCCCATTGCTATCTGGTTGAATACCATGAGAAAGTGTACACACAACAAACTAACCTTTTGGCCTAGAGAAGACACCAAATGGAATCCTATTATAATAGAATGGGTCTGAACTATTTTTTGTGGGTTGAAAAAAATGCAAACAGCACCTCTAAAGGCAACACTTTGAAAACTGCTACTGAAACATTACAGTGCAAATTATTGTTTTTATCTTTCACCTACCACAAAGTCACTTGAGACAGACGGCTTCAGCTCAATTCATGACAGATCCAGCCCTCTGGCTTTGCTTCATTCCCAAAGCTCTATCAACCAATTAAAAATAATTCAGTCGTTTAGTCACCTAATATATTTGCTTATTATTGAAATTTCAACACACATACAGTTTGGGAGTATTGACAGCAGGACACAGCCCCTTTTAAAATCAAGATCCCTTCCAATTTATTCAACAAAGGCTGTCATTCATAGTTAGGAGAAAAGGCCATCCTTAATCATTTGTCCCTATTAGCATCTGTGCCAAAACCAATTTAGCAATGAACGGTTGCCAAGAAATATGAGGAAATGGGATGGAACTAAAACAAAACGTAAGACGTGAACAGAATAACAGAGTTGGAAGAGACCTTGGAGGTCTTCTAATGCAACCCCCATTCAAGCAAGAGACCCTATAACATTCCAGATAAGTGGCTGTCCAATCTCTTCTTAAAAGCCTCCAGTGATGGAGTATCCAGAATTTCTGAAGGCAAGTCATTCTACTGGTTAATTGTTCCCACTGTTAGGAAATTTCTCTAGTTCTATACTGTTTCTCTCCTTGATTAGTTTCCATCCTGTCATGCCACTGTCAGAATCTGATTCCGAGGGGGAGGCTGAGCAGCTGACAGGGAGTGGGAATGTGGCTCTGGTGGCTGTGGAAGAAATTGGTGAAGGGCAAAGTCAGGCTGGGCAGAGCAGGGGAGAGGAAGAGCAAGGCAGAGGGAATTCAGAGGAAGATTCAGCCCCCTCCTTCATCCTAGGGCACACAGGGAGGAACGGAGAAGGGAGCAATGTGAGTTGAATGGCTTACAGGGGAGGAAAGGGCCCTGATTCCCTTCATTAGCTGCAGCTGGGAACACAGTGTTTAAAAAGGGAGTTTGTGCACAGCAACTCATGGGAAGCAAATTGTGAGTTAGCTTTTATGGTCAAGGCTTATCTGGGTTCCTGGTGTCCCAACTGTGTGTGCTTTGTTGGCCTTTGAAGTCTGCAATTCCTTATCCTGCCCTGTCCAGTTAATTGCTGCAGCATGGTTTGTGTGGATTTTTATTTACAGATCATATGTACTTTGTTTTCAGACTGAATTTCCTCCACTTAAAGACTGTTTTTGGGAGAGTTTTTTTCTCCAGCTGAAGGTAACTGTACATTGGGGGCAAAATTGGTAGTATTAAAGGAACTTTTTTTACTTATGTAACTGTGTTTGTGCCATGCCTTGGGTCATCACACATCCATTGTTTCTTGTCCTGTCTTCTGGTGCTTGACCCATTCTTCTTTGTGATATCACAGAGAATCACTATTATAAATAATAGATCATTATTGCCATCAGAGCTGCAGAAGTTCCAGGCATAAAGCTTGCATTGATACTGATTTCTGGTACATGCTGCCTCTGATCCCACACTTTTGTGAGAGATAGCATAACAATTTTATCTAGAAAAGCTAGATAATGCATATTATCACATGCATTATGTGAGTCTGCATGTAAAATATGTTTGTTTTCTGACATATTGAACAGAATGCTGGCATAGCTACATGTTAGCTCTGATAGTTTACCTCTAAATTTCAGCATCTTTGATGGATTGATGAACATATTAATGTGCCATTAGAATCTTCTATATGCCAATTGCCTTTATCAATTTATGTCAATGAAATATAATAAAACAGCATTAGAGGTCCTTTAAGCAAAGTTTGGACTCAACAGCTTGGTGCAACATATATCAATCACATCAATGTAGTACTATAGATTTTCTTGTGAAGCAATCATTTCTCTTTTCTCCCAGTAAACCACAGAACTTTAGGGAAATGTTTTGAAAGTTTTGGTTTGTGTCCCATGCATTTGAAGCAAACTGCACAGATTTTCTCTTCTTCCATGGTCATAGCTGAATATCAAAATAATAAATATGGATGATTGCATCTCATCTACATGAAACTCACAAAAGTGAAGCTAAAACAAATGGAATCCCCTACAAAATGTTAAAGGCAGAAAACTCCTCTTTAGTCAAGTTTCCCTCTAGGATGATTAATTACCATTTGCCTCTATTTATTTATTTAGCTTATGGTAGTTTTGCACAAATTTACCTCTAGAACCAGTCAGCCCTCCATAGCCCCTGGGCTTTTCTATATTCTTTATTATTACTTCTTTTTGACACACAAAAGGGGTTGGTTGGTTTGATTCTACTTTTACAAGGCTCTTAATATTTTTCCCTTAATCAGAGATGGTGCTCTCTTGGCTTTATTAGATAATCTCCTCTCAAATGAATTTAGTGTTTAATCGATGGTCGAATCTGGTGGCTTTTTATACCATAAAACAAGCACACTCAAGAACACTCCTGTAAAATGTATACTTTTTGAGCTTCCCCTTAGTTCTTCATATGAAGCTACAGCAGAGGAAAATAAGATCATGCAGTAATAACTGGGTTATTTCCATTAGAATAATGGAAACAATCCATTTTTATGCTGACAGTAGCTTAAAGTATTATTTTATTGATCTCAGAAAATTACGTACTTTCACTTTTAACTATATAATTCATATTGTTCACAGTCACTTATATTAATCAAAGAAGAGAATATATGACCAATATACAGTATTACAGGTACATACTTTCTAGCTAATGCAATACTATATAGCACAATATCAAAGTCTTTCTTTACTATGAATTTTTCCTTTTTGTTGTGGAAGCATTCAAGATTTTTTCCCATAACTTTTGATATGGGCACATGTATATTTAATGAAACCTTAAAGAAACTAATAGGAAGGCAATGATACATTTTCAGTAATTATGTTGATTTAGTTTTCTGTCATATGTATATGGTATTTGCATTAGCATGCTGTAGTGTTTAGCTTTTATGTTCAGAATAAGCAATTTTTTGATTAATATTTTATTTGTATCATTTTATAGAGTGCAGAACTTTTGTTAGCATTGAAAACAGTAATAAAACACATACAAATTAAATAGATGTGTTAAGTAAAGTCCATTGTGATAATCTACCAATCTGAAACAAAGTGGTTTTTTTTAAATAATTTATATACAAAGATAATATAAAGTGACAATAAAAATAAATAACTTTTTGCATTTTACAAATGGTGCTAATAACCAAATCTTATGCAAAGATTTCAAAATGAGACAAACTAATGAATCATGAGGTTTCCAGTTAATAGTTCAGAAAAAATGGTATATAATATTTTCAGACTGAAAATATTAGGATGAGAAATGTTACAAGTAATATTCTGTGCCATAGTTATATTTGGTCTGGAAAAGTTCTAAAAATTTTCACTGAAGAAGCTGGAATACTGGGACAAAAAGGCTTTTGGCAAGAACAAAATAAGCCTTTTGATCCAAAGGTGCTTTTTCAAGAGGCAACTGGATTTTCTGGTTATTCTTTGAAGATGTTTTGCTTCTCATCCAAGAACCTTCTTCAGCTCTGTCCAGTCTAGTTGCTTCTTGAAAAAGCACCTTTTGAACAATTATGACCTGGATGACTGAGAATCTCCATGGATATAAGCCTTTTGAATTGTCCTTTCTATAAACTTCATATTTGAACAAGAACTGAAATTATGGTATAATGCATATTTTTTAACAAGAGACAATCAAACTATCTTTTTTATAATAAAGGTCAACATAATTTAATCATTATCTACCAATATCCACAGGATTTCATCCATTTTTTTCCTAAATTGCCATGTAAGTTAGCTTGGTCACTCACAGTGAGATACTGGTGATGCAGGCATAGCCACACCAGCATTTTCTACATACATCAGAAGAGCACATCTTCATTCCCTGTCCTTATCACTTTCTATAAAGGGGTGACTAGAAGTATCCTATTGCTATCTGGCTTGGAAGCATTACTGCCTCAGACAGGAAGGCTATGCAGAGAGTGTGAGGATGGCAGAAAAGATTAGCGGAAGTTCACTTCTTTATATCCAGGTTATGGCATATCAGTGCTGCTTGAGCAGGGTCCACAGTATTGTCAGGATGCTACACATCCTCTCTATGACCAGTTTTCCTTGTTACCTTCTGGGAGGAGACATTGTGGTATCCAAAATAGAACATCTAGATTCAGTCACCGCTTTGTTTCATATAGTGTCAACCTTGTGAACTCTCATATATCCTTTTTCCACTCTGGATCTGTCTGTCTATCCATCCATCCATCCATCCATCCATGTATCTAATCTATCCAAAATCAGATTCAAGGTTGGAGAAAGATGAGTAGAAGGAAATTCTTTTTCCCAGTTCTGCTGATAAAGATATAGTTTTCTGAGCCTTCCAATTCAGCAACTGGTTGCAAACACAACTATTCTTATAGAAAAAGGTGGATCCTCTATCAAACATAATCCTACTCCACGTTTAGAGAGAATGGGAGTAATACTGTCTCTGAAGGAAGTTAGACAGCCCTCCCTAGGAAAAGCACACTAGGAGTGGAGTTATTTATGAATTTAATTGAAGAAGCTAACATGAGCTTGTAACATAACTTCGCCACTTACAGAGATCAAGACAGAAATGTTCTCTTCTTCCCCCAACTGCCTTTTCATAGATAATTGTGTTTGACAGGAGAGAAATGAAAGAAGACTGTTTAATGGAAATGCATTCACATAGTGTTGTCCATACACCTGAGAGTCTACCATCCATAGAGTATATTTGGCCAATAAGTTAGTTTTAAGAATAGCAGCTTGACAATAACACTCCTTTTGTTTCCCACTTGCAATTACTGCTGACGTTCACCCTTACCCTTTGCACACACCACATTTTTGTCCACATATGTTTGTAAACATTACAGTGGTGGTTTGTGTGAATGAATGAATGAATGAGTGAATGAATAAATTCTTTATTGGCCAAATGTGATTAGACACACAAGGAATTTGTCTTGGTGCATATGCTCTCAGTGTACATAGAAAGAAAATATACATTTGTCAAGAATCATAAGATACAACAAGTAACACAAGGCAGCAAAGAGGCGAGTAGTATGGTAGTAATTGCAGAAATGCTTCAAAAAATTTTTATTCTCAATGGGCTTATAAATAAAGAATGGCTCCAGATGGTAACAGCAAGAGGGAAAACCTTGAGGAACAGGAGGAAGAACAGCAACCAAACCAAAAGTCAGATAAAATAATTTTGAGTCTGGGTCAGAAATATATTTTGAGAAAGCATCTCTGAAAGGAGCCTATTGATACCTACACAGATAAAGGCAGAGATGAGGGAGGCATATTTAGACTTGCATGATTCTGTTACTATACTCTTATAAAAGTAGTATTAGCATTTTTAACTTTTCTAGCCTGGTATACTTGAAGGGCTGACAAATTTGTTGTTCTAGATGAAAGGGCAGGGGTGAAGAGGGGGCAAAAACAACTGAAACACCTAAGTTGACTGTCTTACATATTGGCAAAAATAGAAAATAAAATACAAGCTTGTTGATGACACCACACTATGTCAAGGACCTTGGAGTACTCATTTCTAATGATCTAAGTGCTAGAGCCCACTGAAACTACATAGCCAAAAAGGCATTAAGAGTTGTTAACCTAATCCTGCTTAGCTTTTTCTCTGGTAATATCACATTACTAACTAGAGCATACAAAACATTTGCTAGACCAATACTTGAATATAGCTCATTGGTCTGGAACCCACATTACATATCGGATATTAATACAGTCAAGAAAGTCCAGAAATATTTCACGAGAAAAATTCTCCACTCCTCTACTCGTAGCAGAATGCCTTATGCCACAAGGCTTGAAATTTTAGACCTAGACAACCTAGAACTACACCGCCTTCAGTCCGATCTAAGTATAGTACATAAAATTATCTACTGCAATGTCCTACCTGTCAATGAACATTTCAGTTTCAACCACAACAATACAAGAGCGCACAATTGATAGAAACTCAAGGTAAACTGCACCAAACTTGATTGCAGGAAATATGACTTCAGCAACAGAGTGGTCAGTGTCTGGAATACTCTGTCTGACTCTGTGATTTCTTCCCCAAACACTTGGGGACTGTGAGATCAATAGTAGACCTTAGACTGTCTACTATTGACTTCACCCCTTTCCTAAGTAGGGGGCGTGCATAAGTGCATCATTGTGCCTACCATCATTGTCCTATTGTTTCTTTTTTTATTCATATCCATTTCATGTATTCATAACCATGTTTATACTTGTACCTGTTATCCAGTGGTGGGATTCATTTTTTTTTACTACCGGTTCTGTGGGTGTGGCTTGGTGGGCATGGCAGGGGAAGGATACTGTAAAATCTCCAGTCAGAGGTGGTACTAGCCAGTTCTCTGAACTACTCAAAATTTCTGCTACCACTTCTCCAAAACTGGTCAGAACCTGCTGAATACCACCACTGCTGTTATCGAATACTTGCTTGACAAATAAATAAATAATGTCCATGGTGTGCTGTGTTTATTACAACTTATACATTTTTATTACTTAACTCTTTGTTTAATTCCTTGTTAATCTTACAGAATAATACAGGTAGCCCTCAAATTACAACCACAACAGAGCCCCAAATTTGGGTTCTTAAGTGAGACATTTGTTAAGTGAATTTTGCCCCATTTTATGATATTTTTGCCACAGTTGTTAAGTGGAATCACTGCAGTTGATAAATTAATAACATGGTTTTAAAGTGAATCTGGCTTCCTCATTGATTTTGCTTGCCAAAAGGTGATCACATGACCTTGGGACACAGCAACGGTCATAAGCAAGAATCATTTGCCAAGCATCTGAATTTTGATCACATGATCATAGGGATGCTACAAAGTTGTGTGAAAAATGGTCATAAGTCACTTTTTTCATGCCTTTGGAACAGTAACTAAATGAACTGTTGCAAGTCAAAGACCACCTATATTTATTTAAAAAGTCATATTGAAAAAGATGTCTTTGTCTATTTAACCTGTAAGAAGATGTATTAAATTGTGAATAAATTCTAAGTTAGCTATTTATGATGGATGGGTTGGTGATGATTGTATTTATATTCCCATCATAGTTAATTAAGATAGCTTACATATAGTATGATTGTCTCCTAATTTTATACTTACTGCGATGATTGGGCTAAGAGAAAATAAATGGCCCAAAGTCATTGCATTGGAAATTTGATTTCAGATCTTCTCAGTTCAAGTCCAAAATCTTAACTACACAACATTAGCTTTGTAATTATGGGAAAATGGACAGTCTGATGTAAAATTCCAAAAGTCTTGATGGAGTGTGTGCTTATGCAATAATAACATTCTTAACCTTTTACCCAAATGGCTACTAGTTATGCCTCTGTGCACTCAGATTTGTAAAAAATTAATAAGTCATACAATTTTAAAATTTCATCATTGGTTAATAGATTATATTATAAGGAGATGCCTTATAGTACAGTGCATTTTTATTATCTGAGCTATAAAACAGATAAAATTTCATTGTATATTTTTTATTTTACTGAAATTTATTTTCTGTTTTGTAACTATAGCAGTGTCAGACAAGAATCCCACAGCCCCTTTTCCCACTGAACTACAAATATGATATTTTTTTCCTGACTATTTAATGCTTGCAAAATGAAGTATAATTCAGAATAAATAATATGATGTTTTGTCAAGACATATCACAGCTTATTTGGGGAATATTCTTGATACGATCTCACCATATACACAATACAGGAAACATATTGCTCCGGCTGAGCTTCAAATCAATTCCCAAATCCAAGTGTCAGCAAAGTGGAAACTTGTTCAGCACTTATTATGAGATGTGATTGATATAGCAGAGTCAAAAAAAATATTACAATGGAATTGTGAGGTAAAATTGTTCCTTAAAATGAACTTAAGTATAATGAAAAGCGAATGAAAATCAACTATCTCCCATTTATGACAGATGGGAAGTATGACCCAAAACTTCAAGTTAAATGAACTTTAATCTGGGAAAATGATAGGCTAGATTATCTATCCATTAAAACATTTTTTTGCACAAAACGGCTAAAATAATCTGATGTCTGGTTCTTTTCCACTGCCTACCCTGTCAAAAGGCATAAGTTTGAAAGCCAATCTAGTCATTCAGTCATTTTGAAAAAGAAAATCTCATACCCCCTTATATGACCTGTGGACTTCAACTCCCAGAATTCTTGAGCCAGCATGGCTGACTCAGGAATTCTGGGACTTGAAGTTCACAAGTTATAAAGGGGCCATAGTTCCCTAGTTCTGCTTTAGAGCAAACACTTTTATAGAATTAACAAATAAGGACATAAAACCCAAACAGCTAGATCCCAAACCTTCATCTTTCATTGTCTTTATGCTACACACCAGAGGTGGTATTCAGCCAGTTCTGACAGGTTCTGGAGAACTGGTAACAGAAATTTTGAGTAGTTCAGAGAACTGGTAAATACCACCTCTGGTTGGCCCTGCCCCCATCTATTCACTGCCTCTCAAGTCCCAGCTGATCGGAGTCCCAGCTGATTGGCTGGGTCTTCTTTTGTTGTCCTGCACAGGAGAATGGAGCTGGAAAGCAGGTTAGTGGGGCAGGGAGGAATTGGGGATTTTACAGTATCCTTCCTCTGCCACGCCCACCAAGCCAAACCACACTCACCAAGCCACACCATGCCTACCAAGCCATGCCCACAGAACCAGTAGTAAAAAAAATATTGAATACCACCACTGCTACACACTCTCTATTAATTTTGGATTTGGATGGGCATGAACTGTCTCCAACTCATACACAGACCAAAGGGCTGTGAGTGTTTGGCTGGCCAGATCTAGGGATACTCCCTCCTTGATCTTGGATGAGACCTTTCTTCTCCATGCAAGAATGGTATGCAATCTGGAGGTCTTCATGGACTCATGGCTTCTTCTCAATGAGCAGGTAACAATTGTGCCAGGGAAGACTTATCTGGGACAACTAGTTGCATTCTTTCTGACATGTAGTCCAGGGAGTGTGATAGGCATGCCTCGTTATACCAATGTAGTAATTCTCCTTCACAAAGTACACTGCTTGCTGGCTTGCTTACAGGTGTAATCCCTGAAAATTTATTTATTTATTTATTTGTTTGTTTGTTTATTTATTTATTTATTTGATTTGATTTGTCAATCGCATACAAGATAATAGGTATAAGTATAAACATGAGTAAGAATACAGGAAATAGGTACAAATAAATGGGGACAATAGGACAGGGACAGGAGGCACAATGGTGCACTTATGCACACCCCTAACAGACCTCTTAGGAATGGGGTGAGGTCAATAGTGGATAGTTTGAGGTTAAAGGAGTGGGGGTTTGAGGATGTAACAACAGAGTCAGGTAGCTCATTCCAGGCATTGACCTCTCTGTTGCTGAAGTCATACTTTCTGCAATCAAGTCTGGAGCTGTTAACATTGAGTTTGTATCTGTTGTGTGCCCTTGTATTGTTGCCATTGAAGCTGAAGTAGTCATTGACTGGTAGGACATTGTAGCAGATAATTTTGTGTACTACGCTTAAGATTGTCCAAGCCCAAAATTTCAAGCCTGGTGGTGTAGTACTCTTCTCGTGAAATACTTCTGGATTCGCTCAATTGTACTAATGTCTGATATACAGTGCAGATTCCAGACAGATGAGCTGTATTCAAATATTGGTCTAGCAAAGGTTTTGTATGCCCTAGTTAGCAATTCAATATTTCCAGAGGACAAGCTTCGTAAGATTAGATTTACAACTCTTAATGCCTTTTTGGCAATGCTGTTACAGTGAGCTCTAGTGCTTAGATAATTAGATATGAACACTCCAAGGTCCTTGACAGAGTGAGGGTCATCAACGAGGTCATATCCACCTAGCTTGTATTTGGTGTATTGATTTCTTTACCAATGTGTAGGACAAAGCATTTGTTGGTCGAGATTTTGAGTTGCCAAATGTTTGACCATTCAGACACATAATCAAGGTCACTTTGAAGAACAGTAGCATTGTCACTGGTGTTGAATAGTTTTACATCATCCACGAAGAGGACACAGTTGCTTATGAGGTGATCACAAAGGTCATTTATATAAAGAGTGTGCTGCCTTGGGGGACACCACTGTTAACTGGAGCAGGGTTTGATATAGCGCTCCCTATTTTTACTATTTGTTGCCTGTTTGACAGGACTGCAGTAATCCACTTATGAAGGGATCCAGAAATGCCCTAAGAGTTTATTTTTAACAGTAGTTTGTCATGTACCACCGAATCAAAGACTTTGCAGAAGTCTATGTAAATTGCGTCTATTGCTTTACCCTGGTCAAGTGGAGTAGTCCATATATTTTTGCAGTGTAGGAGTTGTAGGTTGAAATCTGGCTGCAATCCACCAGGTTTCCTTTCCGTTTTTTTTCAGCTGATCCTCAATGACCATTCTTTTTTTTTCATATGATTCTAATTCTCCTGTCCTCAGCCCCAGAGATCAGAGAGCACTGTATGGAAATAGCTGATTTAGAAGCAGTTATTCATTGTTTCCCTTTACTTTTACAACAGATGATTCTTTCCTGGCTGAACTGCTAAATCATTGACAATCTATTGAATTGAAAAGAAGCCTGTACTGTAATTTGCTTCCTTAGTTCAGACATCAACAAGAATTTAGATCTGTGCAAAGCATTCAAAAGAAACATTTCACAACATTGAAAGAATGAAACATCTGAAATCTTTGGACAGCTCCACTGAGTTAGGACTATCCATAGGAATAAAAACATTCTTTTAGAAAAAGACAGTTGCCCCACTGCTAAATTGTTCTGGCCATTACGTTCTCTAATAGTTCATTGTAATATGCTTTCCCATTACAGATTTAACAGATAATCAGAGGTGGAAGGGACCTTGTAGGTCATCTAGTCCAACCCCCCACCCAAGCGGGAGACCCTACACCATTTCTGACAAATGGCAGTCCAATCTCTTCTTGAAAGTCTCAAATTTGCACATTGGGATACCAGAAATTACATCATTCTTTTTCTGTCTTAAGTACTCAAGAGTGCTCCCCAATATATAGTTTCCCCAGCACTTAAACACCTGGTGGAATTTTGTTGCATTATATTACTATATTTTATTATATTGTACTATAAGCTCCTTAAATATTAACGAGCGGAATGTCTTGCCTCTGGAAGTTGTGGGTGTTTCATCACTACAGGCATTCAAAAAGAGACTGGACAGCCATTTTTCTTGAATAGTACAAGATTTCCTGCCATGGGCAGTGGGTTGGACTAGAAGATCTCCAAGGTTCCTTCCAACTCTATTATTCTATATTCTATACCAAACTCCCTCAATCGCTTCTTACAGAACATAG
This sequence comes from Pseudonaja textilis, assembly GCF_900518735.1. Next base: position 25,791,179 of record NW_020769317.1, read on the forward strand.
TTTCCAGGTCTCTGATCTATTCTAGTGTTTATCATAAAACAGAGATGTCAAAGATAAAAGTATTCAGGACATGGTTTAGTCAATGTAGAATTTTGTTATTAACAAATATTCCAACAATGTTCTTATAAGCATTCCAGGTATGTATTCTCCACATGAAACCAACAAGTGAAGCAACAATAAGAAACGGTGTGAGTGAAAACATTACTCTGATATTGTGTAAACTATTTTTATGCATTCCAGGTTTTTGTGTGACTCAGTTTGTTTTTTGAGCCTGATTTTTTTTCTTGCCCTTTAGCTGCAATTTCACCTTAATTACAGGAAATAACAACAGTTTGCCCTTTCTACAGAGGAAGATAACAAAAGCTGAAAGAGGAAATAGAGAAGTGGCAGGCCGAAGGATGAGTTATAAGTAAACATAATATGTGAAAGGAACAAAGAAGTTTATTTCTTCCATGACACAAAGATTAAATATGGGTTCCTTAACAACTCTTTCTGGCAGAATTCTTTACTTAAACTGCAGGGTCTTAAATGCTCCTTTATACAAAATCTTCTGCATGCACAGAGAATTTCTCTGTATTGGATGAAATGGTAACAGAGGCTCCACTATAAATGAATGCAGAAATATTTTATTGATTTTTCTAAAGAAAAATCCTTTTGGGACGTTCTCAGATACAGCAGAAATAGGCAACGTAGGTCCTGGAATCACACAATCCCTGATTCCCTTTTGGGAAAATCTCTGTCCAATCCTACCAATCTGATGCAATCCTACCTACTTTGCAGCAGAGCAATGCTCATCCAGCCCCTCGCTACTGAAAAAAAAAGTGTTTCCGATGACCTTCTGCTCTTAATATATTTATAAGCAACCACAGGGGCCCCCAACCATCATAGGTTGGCAAGCAGATCTGGAGTTTTAAGAATGTGTGAGCACTTTTGCAAAAAGATTCCTGGGTGGAAGGGCTTGCCTATGCATAAAATGATTGTCATGATCAATTACGAAGAACAAATTTACTAAAATACGATATGCAATCCTCTCTGGTTTGTCCTTATTATGGCCAGACTTTCAAATCAAGTGCTGGGCTTCAACAACCATAACTTTTCTTTGTACAAAATTATGAGGCCAATTTTAGGCTCAGAGGCATTCCTGGAAATAAAGAGAATGCTAGAGGCAATATTATGCTTGGCGACACATCAGTTTCATAGTCCTTTCCCAAGAATACCCAGGAACAATTGCAGAACTGATGCTGAGCCACAAAGAGTTGGGGAACAAGGGCTAAAACGTATGAGGAATGGTTGCAGGAACTGGGTATGTCTAGTTTAATGAAAGAAGGACTAGGGATGACATGATAGCATGTTCCAATATGTTTGGAGACAGAGAGATAATTTATATACATTTTTTAATCTATTCTGATGCTTTGGTAATTACAGGACTTTTCTCTGAATGTTCACAGAAATCTCCCATAAAAAACCTCCAAATACAAATAATATGTACTAGTCTATAACACATAAAGCATTGTGTGGTAAGAATTGCTCACTACCCTCATATAATAAATAAAATTAGAGAAAATCCAAATAGAACTTAAAAGCAGATCCATATGTATCAGAGAGGAGACGGGAGACCCAGATTTGGGTATTTCATATATTATAAAGCAAAGGTCTTCAAACTTGGCAAGTTTAAGACTTGTGGACTTCAACTCCCAGAATTCCTGAGCTAACATGACTGGAGGAGCAATTCTGGGAGTTGAAGTCCATAAGTCTTAAAACTGTCAAGTTTGAAGACCCCTGTTATAAACAGTAGGTAGGTAGGTAGGTAGGCAGTCAGTCAGTCAGGAGGACAGACAGACAGAAATACAGATGATAGATAGAATGATAGATGTACTCCTTACAAAGCTCATTTAGTGATCGTTTGAAGTTACAATGGCACTAAAAAAAGTGATTTAATGACCGTTTTTCATATTTATGACCACTGAGGAATCCCCAGAGTCATGTGATCATAATTCAGATGCTTGGCAACTGACTCATATTATGATGGTTACAGTATCCCAGGGTCATGTGATCACCTTTTGTAGCCTTTTGTAAGCAAGCAAAGTCAGTGGATAAACCAGATTCACTTAATAACTGTGTTACCAACTTAACAACTGTAAGGATTCACTTAACAACTGTGGAAAAAAAGATGGTAAAATGAGACAAAACTCATTTAAAACTCACTAAATGAACTGTAGTTCACTTAGCAACAGAAAGTTTGGCCTCAGTTGTGGTTGTAGGTCAAGGAATAGCGATTAGAGAGAGAGAGAGACAGGCAGGCAGGCAGGCAGGCAGACAGACAGACAGAGGAGGAGAGAGGAGAGGAGAGGAGAGGAAAGGAAAGGAAAGGAAAGGAAAGGAAAGGAAAGGAAAGGAAAAGGTCTCCAGAAGATAGAGCCTACAAATGTTATGGAAGGTTATTTTAAAACCATTTGGCCAGAGTTAGGCTTGCATGAGGCAATTCTTGAAGGAAATTGGACCAAATTATGTGGCGGTTTCATGCTGAAAAAAGTACAAGCAAACAATATAATTCTTGTAGGATTAGTGTCATGTGAGTTGGTGAAGGGGATCAGAAATTGTGTTGCCTTTTTGTTACAGGCTTATTGCCCCAAGTCACCAACTCCTAATTAAACACCCCTTATCTTGTTCAGCAACTCAAGTCTTTTATTAGGGTTTGTTTTGCATGCATTCCCTGACTTTCATCTCTGCATATTTTGGGGGGAATTTTAAAAAAAAACAAAGTTCAAACAAGGCTCTTTTGTAATTATGCCCTCTAGTCAAACATAAAATTGTAGGTCACTTAACAATAATGGAAAACGGAACAAAAATTCTGCTTTGGTGGTCACTAAGCTGCAACCGATCTGCCCAGAACTAAGGGTTACTGGGAGGAGATTCACTGGATTAGAAGGGGCTTAATGAAAACTTCAAACTGTGGCATTTAATCAAATGCACAGCCTGAAATTCCAAGGAAATACAGAGGAACTTAAGCAGTTATCACAGAGGAAAGTGCTGTGACTGTGACTGGCATGATCATGCCAGGAACAAATGTGGGTTTCCCCCACATGGGATAGAACTAATGACCCCAAATTGCAGATGGTGGAACTGAAATAGAGCAATTACAGCTTGCTTATGGCTACTGTCTTTTATTGCATGCTCTTACAAGTCAGATGCTCCCATACAAGGCACAATTCATCAATATCAAAACATATCAACATAATTATAGTTCTAGCTGTGTTAATAACAGAGCTTTTTATCATCTTGAAAGGTTCTACAGAAAGCATGAGATGAAACTCTGCTTTTGGAAATAAAACAATATTAGACTTATTTATCTGATCCTCAAAGAAGAAAACCTTTTACATATATATCAGGTTCTGACCAGTTCTGGAGAACTGGTAGCGAAAATTTACTTATTGCCAATAGATGCTTAAAATATTTCCTATGAAGCAAAGCTATCATTGAATAATAGAAAACACTTAAGTGTAAACAATCTTTTGATTCTCTAGTGACTTCCAAACTGGCTCAGCTACATATCTCCATAATTACAGTTTTTCATGCATCTCTTTAAAATGACCTGTGCAAATATACAAATATTTTAAAATGACCTGTGAAAATATATGAATTGTGTTTGAATATTCAAACATGTTTGACAGCATGTTTACTCTGAAAATGGGCATTTTATTATGTGGGATTATGTAATTCTTTGAGACAAGTATTTCAGTAAGCATCAAGTAAATAGGGTAACCAATTTCAGCCCATATATTAGTCCTGTGCCTCTGAAGCACCCCAAGCAAAATAAATTAATCCCTTTCTTCAAGAAGATTTACAAGTTGCTTTCTTTATTAAATAAGTAAGTATACTCAATATTGGACACATTCCTTTTTTACTTAGGCTGATTTGTGAGAAAATATCCCCAAAGAGTTATAAAAGCTATAGCTGTAACAACAAGCCATATTTTTCTTTTGACGCTATTATGAAAAACAAGGATTTGTCTGATCAGCAGTGACAGCTGGAAAAAAAAAACATGATGCTGTAGTGTATGAAGAAATCTCTGATCAGTTTATCAAATGAAGCACGATGCCAAATGATACTTTTTTAATTGTATATGTGCGTCCATGCACACATATCCAACAGACACAAACTGAATAACATTTTTATATAAATGAAACTAAAAAAAGTTTCGGTGCAACTGTTTTCGAAATTTAACAATAGGGTAAATGTTAATATCAAGCAAAAGTTTTCTTAACTGAAGTAACAGTATGCTGCCCAGAGAACAATTTTTGAAAGTATGACAAATATAAAAATTATTTATCTTTTTTTTAAAAAAAGGTACTATAATTCTATGCAACAAAGCCATCTTTAGAATGAACAAAATAAGCAAGCAAGCAAACAATCGAAAAAGCCCTTACAATACTAAGTTTGTCTTTTAGAAGCCTACATCAAGAACATTTTAGTGCCCAAAGAATGAAAATATTTTTAAATATATATCTTTATTTTAAAAAAGGATATACCAGACAATTTACATTAACAGTTACATAAATCACAAGAAACAGGAAATTTCATTAAGTCACACGGTAATGCAAATATAAATAACCTTCCGGTTTTGAAAATGTTGTATTGGAACTATTATCCCTCTAAGACGGAAACAGAATATTTAGCAATTTGTCTTCAAAGAGCCATTTTGCTCTAGTAGTTAAGACATTAGGCTACAAACCAGAGACTGAATTCTAGTCCCATTTTAGACTAAGAAGGCAGCTGGATGACTTTGGGCCAGTCATTCTCTCAACTATAGGAAAAAGGCAAGGGCAAACCACTTCCAAAAAACTTTGCTAAGAAAACTGTAGGCATTTGTCCAGGTAGCTGCCAGGTGTAACAAATTCAAAGGGTCAACACATTTTTTATTGAGGGTTGGTATAGAAATAACAATAAAGTACTGCTTTATTGGGTACAGAACCCCTCAGAATGCATAGGCATATATCTAATAATAGGTCAAAATATGAAATGTTTGTGGTCTGTATCATATCTGTACATTGGGAAACAACACAACCACTTCGTAAACCCAAAGGCCACTCTTTTGAAGACAGCAAAGTCCACATTTTGGACAGAGAGGACTCCTGGTTTGAAAGAGAGTTCAGAGCGGCCATCTATGTCAATATTGAACAGCCCTCTCTAAACAGAGTGGGAGGGATATGACATCATCTATCTCTAATCTACAACACAGTCCTTTTAACAGTTCCAAGAAGGTTCCATACCCATTTGTACCACTCAAGTGACCCTGAAAACACAGATAAACCTCCAGGTGACCTTAATGACTAGATAAAAGAATGCAAATGATCAGCTGTCTGCAAGGAGTATTTTTATTCTCCTCCATCCAATCAGAGATGAAGAAGCTTCTTGGATGAGAAGTGAAATGTCTTCAAAGAAAAAACAAAGCCCAGTTGCCTCTTGAAAAAGCATCTTTGAGGACAGCAATAACCTGGAAAATCTACATAGATATGAAGGTTTTGTAGTTAATTTCTCTTACCATTGCTTTACGGAAGAGATGGAATTTTAAAAGTATGATTTAAAGGGTCACAGATTCCCCTATTATGTCATACACGAAAAAAGGACTTTTAGAAAAACAGAATTACAAATGCAGCTGATTTTAGACTGTAACAAAAGATGAATAGAAAAACACTTCGTGGCATTTTGAAAATCTTTTTGTTTGTGTGTATCCTTTTTTTCCACTCTATTTTTATGATGTTCTTAATATTTGCATCAAAAGACACAAGAAAGGTCATCGGAACAAAAGGAAATGTACTGTAAGTTTCCCAAGTTGTATTTTATATAAGTGTGCTCTAGTTAAGAGATTGCCACAGAAATTCAATTGTAAGTTGTTTTGTAAAAGAAAGAGCAGTTATGAAAAAAAAAAACCCCATAAATTCTATGTTGGGGATCATTAGGAATCAAACTGAAAATAAAAGTGCCATCATTTTTGAATATCTACAGTGTATACTGGAAATATTGCCTATCACTTTTAAATGCATTTGACAAGGGTTGCTATTCTGAGCAGTTGATGGAAATGCAGAAAAGGTTACATAAAAACAGCAATCAACCCAATGTATTAATTTTGCCACAGGGAAGTGTTGTGAATAACTGAAACCTCAATGGGTTGAGAATGGGACGTTTCTCCTTTTGCAAATGTCTCCCACTGGGACTTTGTGCATGGCAGTAGCCCCAAAGGGATACAATAGCTAGAGTCATCCAGAAGACACTTGTGATTTTCACAAGTGCTTTTCCTCATATAATTGGATGTGAGACCAGGTGTGATATGTAAGAATTACATATTAAGATTACATCTGTGAAAATGAGGAACCTAAGTAACTCCATATTTATCCAATGTCTGAACTATGCAATACTTACTGGAAAATTACTGGACTGTTATATAACTATCAAAATAGGTTTGTTATGTTCTATAGAAATGTCAACTTTTTGGCTAGAACATGGAAATGTAATATTTTTGGCAATAATTATATGTAAAAAGATTTTGGGTCATCCTGACCTAAGCGGAACTGGTTAATGATCTATTGTATTAAAAAAAAAACCCAGATGTTCAAAACAGGATAAGGAAACAGATATTATGCAACAATAATAACAGGGGTGTTACGTAGGGAGATATGTAGCTTGGATAGATTGTGAGCCCAGGAAAGGAGCAGAGACTGTATATTTGAACCTGTATATAAATCCCAGCCCTCCTGCCAAGGGCAGAATTCCCTTTTGCAAAAACTTCATCATAAAGTTCTTACATATTGTTCACATGTCTCCAGACTGAATACCTGAATGGTTGATATTTTTCACACCTTCTTTCTGCAACTGGGTTCTAGGGATAGGAGGGGATCACTGTTACTGTTGCATAGCAACTTTCCTGCCTGAGTTATTGGCCTCTGTGCAGATTTTAATTTAATTTTGTTTTTTGGGTGCTTTTGAGCCAGTGTCTCTGCCTGGACAAATCCCTATAGTTTTCTTGGTAAGGTTTTTCAAAAGTGGTCTGCCATTGCCTCCTTCCTCGGGCTGACAGAAAGCAACTGGCCTAAGGTCACCAGTTGGCTTTGTGACTGGGATAGGAGTAGAACTCATGGTTGCCTGGTTTCTAGCCTGATGCCATCTCTCTTTTGGCACATTCATGGGGTTTTGGGAGTGTTGGGAGACTTGGTTATGAGTCAAAGTGTTTGAAGTTCATGGCCACCATATCTACAATGGCTCTGACCAGAGGTGGTATTCAGCTGATTCTGACCAGTTCTGGAGAACCGGTAGCAGAATTTTGAATAGTTTGGAGAACCAGCAAATAGCACCTCTGACTGGTCCCACACCCATCTATTCTCTGCCTCCCAGTCCCAGTTGATTGGCTGGGTCTTCTTTTGTTGCCCTGCACAGGAGAACGGAGTTGGAAAGCAGGTTAGTGGGGTGGGGAAAGGAATGGGGATTTTGCAGTATCCTTCCCCTGCTACGCCCACCAAGCCACACCCACAGAACCGGTAGTAAATGTTTTTGAATCCCATTATTGGCCCTGACCACTGGGACAGATCACACACACCATGAAGTGACATACATGATCTAGATTGTTTGGGGAAGGACAGTGACAACTTGATGAGTATACAGGAAAGATTAATATAGTTCCTTCTCCTGGTCATAACATTCTTTGATTACTTTGGAGTTCTTCATAATCTCTTCCCACTGCAAGGAAAATTGTCCTCTTTGATTGATCTGTCGTTGCTACCTGATGCACACTTCTAAGTTTTAAAGGGTATTTGGTGTTGTCCTGGATTAAAACCTTAGTCATTGCTTGAAATCAGAGCATAGGGCTTTGAATTGCATTGTACCTATGCCACTTCCTTGCTTCTGGATTCTAGGAGCCCCTTGGCTTTTTCAGAGAAATTCCAGAAAATATACTTGGAGCACCGCTAGAAGAAAATGATGAGCAGAGCCAACCAAGGATGGAATATACAGATAATACAGAATATTATATTATCTGAATATACAGAATATACAGATAACAAGGAAGGGACCTTGGAAGGTCTTCTAATCCAAACTCCTGCTCAAGCAGGGAATCCTATACCATTTCAAAAAATTGTTGTCCAGCCTCTTCTTAAAAACCTCCAGTGTTGGACCACCCACAATTTCTGGAGACAAGTCATTCCATTGATTAATTGTTGTAACTGTCAGAAAACTTCTCCTTAGCCCTAGTTTAGTTAAATATTTAACATATTTAATGTGCACTTTGTTTGTAAGAGCAGGCTCATGTTAAGGAGCATCTGATTTGCAGACTTCCAAAGTGATGCTTTAGCTGAAGAAGCAAAATGTTATTGTGACAGTTTAATAGGCTACTAAATATACAAACAGTGCCTGAAATTTTCTAGATGTCTAACAGCCAGAAAACCCACTGAAGTCCTTGTTCAAAGGTTCTAAAAACTGGGTTTGCTCTCTAAAGGCATCCTGCATGAATGTGACAACTTCGTCTGTTTCAAGTACTTTTTATATGGTGAAAGTTTTACTCTTTATGGTTCTAGAGCTACCCAATTACTTCTTGCTTTTATCTGAACAAGACTGCCAGTATTATTATTTACTGGGTATAATTAACTGGCTACAAGGATCAGTCTAATGTTTTATGGAAAGCTGTTATCCATTTTCTCAAAACATATCTTTCCATGCAAAAGAGACTTCTTGTTTTCTATCTAATACCTGAACTTGAACAAGTTCCTTTAGACTTTAAACGATATAATCGGGATGTAATGTCTCTAAGTTTTCACATTTGAAAATCTACACGATCCTCATTCAGGCATGGCTCAGGCACCAGCAGTAGCTAGGAGCACTTCTCAACTCCTACAGTTAACCAATACATTTCCTTGAAGATTCAGACTTTGCAATTACGGTTACTCAAACGGGGATAACATTTATTCAGTGCCAATGTGCTTAAGGCACTGTGCTCAACATAAACATTATGCATTACATGCAGGAAACTTTCAATTTGCAGACATAAAATGGCAAGATAAATGTCAAGGTAGAGGTTCCAACCATACATTACTGGTCTAACATGGGGCTCTGTTAACAACCACCTGCTTTGCCTTCCTGTATTGATTTCTTTTTAAGAAACAAAACAAGCCTCATATTTACCCGTAAGGTAAGCATGAAGAATCTTTATGCTGCTGACAGCAGCATTCCCTTGGAAATAATTTATAGGAAGCCATAGGTCAGTGATGGGTATAAGATTAAGCAAGCATTGGATGTATTCAGAGCCAAAGAAATGTGTTGATTTAATGTCTATCTTTATGATATCCCCCTTCCTTCTTCCCTCCCTCCTTCCTTCCACCGATCCTTTCTTTTCCAGCTCACAGGGCCAGGTTTGTTTGTTTTTAACCTCTGAGGAATGGATTGTTGGAAGAAAGTTCTTGACAGCAGGCTGTTGGCAACAGAGAAGCCAGCCAAGGAGGACCACATACTGCCCTATGTCTATAGGTGCCCCTCTCCCTCAAAGACATCTTCAAGATGATGAACACCATTAAAAGACTAAAGCATAAAAACAAGTGGTAGCTTAAAACTGAAGTTGTAGCTGGTCCAATTATAGGAAGGTGGTTACAGCTCTGCCAGGTGCATGTATTTCCATTTGTCAAAGAAAACCTGATCAGAAATAGATGCAATACAATTCCTTTTTTTTTTTTTTTGTTAGAAGGATTTTTTCTTAGAAGGAATGGTTATTAGAAACAAAATGCAAGAATTTCTATCCTAACCTGGTGCAATAAAACATTTGGTTATGCTGCTAATTTTTAATATCTTGGGGAGGGAAGCACAGCAAATAGTAGAATTTATGTTCTCTAAAAGGTTCTCAGCTTAATTTTTTTTTTAAAGAAAATTGGATCAGGGAAAAAATTCTAATGGAATTCAGAGGACCAGATGCTCAGTTGTATGAAGAAAAGTTTGGCCCAGATTGTTACTGTCTTATGACCTATATTTTAAAACTTTAAATCAAAGGCAGAGTTAGTATGATAGGTGGTTGTATTCTGTCATTTTGTAAATTGCCTTGAGTTGGTTGAAGCAGAACAGTATAGAAATGCTGGCATAAATCAATAACAAAATGGAATTTCAGCATTTTGTTCTAGGACATCGCAGAACTACAAGAAATAAGGACTTCGTGTGAATATAGGGCAGGGCTTCAATGGAAGAGTTGCATTTAACTCACCCCCATTTCCAGAGGGGACTCCCCATTTCCAGGCATCCACATTTTTCCTAGGCAGATCTACTCCACAGATACCAATATTTTTTTAAATAATTATGCTGGCATATGACCTTTAAAAAGATTGACTTGATTTAATTTGATTTCAAATATTACTTTTAAATATTAAAGTATTTTCCTTTCTTTCAATGAAGTTTATGTTGAAAGATGTACTTCTACTTTATGAAAATTAATACTTTCTAATACTACAGTATATCCATTAGAATAGTCTAAATCTATTTCAGAAAGGAAACATCTATGGAGAAAAGAAGAAAAATCAAAACCTACTTTTAGAATGATTTGATCTGATATGTTTTAAATATTTAGTTTTTAAGGCAATAGAACATTGCTAATAACTTTGAATATTATCTTGGTCATAATTTTAAACCCCCCTAACTATGCAAATCTCAACTCTTTTATTTGCTCTCCCATTGTATTAACTCAAACAGATGTATAGGTCGAATATTATATTATTAGATAGAATCTCAAGACTTGTCTTTTGTCCAATGCCAAAGTTGTCTAATCAAAGATTGATTTTTTTCTCTCTCTTTATTCTTTTGCAAGTTAATATAAAACCACAGGAGCATTTCAATCACATTGTATTTTCCTTCCTCCTCCCTGGTGAATAAAACTCTAGGGTAAAAGGAAAAGATAAGACAAAAAGTTTCTTCTCTTATTGCAACCAGATACTCTAGAATAGGAAAGAAACAGTACTTTTTGAAAGATTATGTCATACCTACTTGTGAGCTTCAGTGATAAGAGTGCTAACTTGTGAATAAGTTAGAGATAACATAACTCTCTGGAGCTCTGTTCATGTATCTGTGCCTTTGAATCAGTGTTGACTCCTGGTGACAGCTGGACTATCCCCTGCAGTCTTCGTGGCAAGGTCTTTAGAAATAAATCCACGTTCCTACTGCCTCTTCCCTAGGACTTAGAGAGAGAACAACTGACACATCCAGTTGGCTTCGTGTATAAGATACGTTTACACGAATGAAGGCAAATATACGTCTCCCAGGATAATGTTGCAGGATCCAATCTGGGTCGGTCACTGAGACCAGGAGTTTAGTCTTCCGAGCTTTCAAACTCATGCTGGAGCCCATCCTCAGGAAACTTCTCTCTCACCACAATGTGTGAGAATATGTTTACAACTCATATACAACTCTTAGTGCCTTAACCACTCACATACATGCAACCTATTAAATTTAGTGTTAATCTGGGGTATTTGGGAGTTTCCAGACTTATTTGTGTTAACTTACATAAAGAACCGGGAAAACAGAAAATGGATTAATTTCAGTACCAGCTTAAATATGTTGGGTAAATGTCCCCTTTGCATCATGTTATCTTCTCTTTTTTTTTTTTTTCTCTTGCTAATATCTGGCAAAAAAAAAAATATGGAAATGGCCCTAAAGAAGGTGTTCAGCAATAAAAGTCTGCTTAGCCCTGAATGTGAAGAGGCAGTGAAGAAGAATGCCTTGGTTGCACAACCTTGAAAATAAGAGAATAATCGGGATACCATGAATACTCTTCATGTATTATTAATGCTTTCCATTCGTTTCTTCCCCTTTTACCATATCATAGAAATCTCCTGCCTGATTTCCTGCTGAACTGCTTCAGTAATAGGGATAGGATGAAATTTATTACAGATTTGTTTCCATGCAGCCACTATGCCATTTCTGAGAACTATAGCATTACAGTTGAGGGATTTTAGGGTTAGAAATTTAAACTGAAAAGTTTTAGTGCCAAAGTTAAAATTCAGTAAGCACTCAATCAACCAGGGAATAGCTCTTAATAAACCAGGGAACACTTCTTTCTTATTTTACATTTTATAGAAAGTGTTTTCCCCAAATATGTGTGAATATATGAGTTGCATTTATATTATAATGGGCAAATATTGCTTTCTAAAATAAATCTAACACATGCAACCTTGTAATTCTCTTTTGTGTAGAGTTATACACCTTTAGAGATCAGCTAAAACCATGTGTAGGAGTTACAGTCATAATAACTATGATATAGTCATAATCTGTCAGTCCTACAGCCACAACATTTTTCTTCTTGGTCATCAAATACCAAAACTTTAATGCTTAGTAATTTGATTAATGGAAGAGTTAGTTATAAACAATTCTATGCTTGTGGCTCATGAGAACTATCAATCACAACAAAGAGGGCTATTACTAATGTCCGTTTTTCAAAAACATTAGTGAAAAAAACCACAAACAACATAAAAGGTTTGTCCAAAACCAGAAAAGAATATAGCACAGAAAGATAGAATAGTTACAAAATGACATGATATACTTTTATAGTGTTATTCCATGTTCATGTTGGTGATTAATAGCAACAAACTATAATCATTGGGCAAGCTATTATCAACTAAATAACAACTAAAGCTGTCAGCAACTAAATAACTATAGATAATATATATTTTTTAAAAAAGTATGTTATATGAGCACGTCTCTCATAGCATCTTACCAGTTGCGGAAAATAGTAGAACCAATTAATTACTCCTACGGAATTAAACATCTGACTTCAAAAATGAAGATCCAGCAGCACACAGGTAGAATATTATGCCTGGTAACACTTTAGAGACTGAATTTTGCTTCAGAAATAATTTCAGCAAAAAAATATCTCATGCATGCATGAGTCAGGTATTTGGCCTTACAAAAAAGAGAAAAATAGATGTAATTGTGCATGTATTCCTTGTAATGTTCCTTTTGGAGAGAAAAAACAATAAAATGCAAGAAATTGTTGGGCTTTTTTTTTTTTTAAAAAAAGATGCAAATTCCCAAATAACAAACAATACTATAATGAGGTGATCATTACTTAAAAAATAATTTTCTGTAGTTTTTGACTATTCTTGTCTGTCAGCAATACAATGCTTCCATAATAAATTAAGGCAATAGTATTTCTTTCACCTATCTTAACATAGCCGTTAAAAAATAACAACAGTGAAGAATAGCAGAGAAATCATCACAACCAAGAATCGTGCTTACTCTATAATTCCTTAATAACATAGGATGTTAAACAATATATTCCATACTGCATACTATTCCATAGTGTATCTGCTCTGGAAAGTCCATTCTGTTTTATTCCAGAAATACACAATTAAGATTTCATTCTTTTTTTTTCAAAATCTAGTTTTCCACGAAAAGCAAATTAACTAGAGAACAATATCATTAGCCTTATTTTCTCTCTTTACCAAAGAATGAAACTAATGTAAAAGCATACATAGATATGGTTGTAAAGTACTATTGGAAGAAATGACATGACAGTATTTTCACCAAACAAATTAGCATGTGGTATAAATGTCCATGATGGGGGCCTCTACCTTTTGTCTTCATGTAATCATGTTCATAAATTGATTCGCTTTTGATAGGACCATCAAATTAGTGCTTTGCAGTTTGCAATGCAATCTTCCTTTACAAGGGAAGAAGGCACAAACTTTCATTCTCGCAAAACCTCCATTTGAAGTATCTGGCCATAGGTGAAATCACAGGCTGAAAAAGGCACCATTATAAATTAATTGGTTCCATGCTGAAAGAAAAGCCAGCACCAATCAATTGAATCAAGCACAGAAACAATTCGACTTAATGACTTAGTCTTCATATGTGAACGGAGATGCATACAAATGTTCTGGAGAGTTTATCGTAGCCTACTTTATTTTGCTGGTAAGTTCGGTGCTGCTTGTCTTTTGCTATCCAGATAGGTGGATGGATGGATTTCACAAGATTTATATCAATCTATCTTGTTTAATGGAAAAGACTTTTTTTAATCTATGAGTACGAGTGTGTTACCAAAAATCAATGACTGTTACAGAAAAATTGGAATCTTAGACATTTTCCTGTCTACTCATATCCCACTGAAAAGAATAGTGCACTATTATTACACAAGCCTATACTTATTTATCTAGTTAAACTTCTATGAACTGAATAAAGTGGCTATGAAACAGACTTTTAATCCTTCAATATATGATTCAGTGATTGCTAGCTCAAAAATTTCAAGGCAGCAGGATGCTGCACCTCCATTCATTCTCCAAAGCAGATCATAGTAGTAGCTGAAGGTCTGTAGAGATTGTCAGTCATCCAAGTCAGTGGTTGTCCCAAAGATGCTTTTTCAGGAGGCAACTGGACTTTCTTGTTTTTTCTTTGAAGATATTTCATTTCTCATCCAAGAAGTTTCTTCAGCTCTAGCAGGAGTGGGGAATGGAAGGACTTATATCCTTGCAGACTGGTCATTTGAATCATTTTAGAGCAAGGTTCTTCAAACTTGGCAAGTTTAAGACTTGTGGACTTCAACTCCCAGAATTCCTGAGCTAACATGACTGGAGGAGGAATTCTGGGGATTGAAGTCCACAAGCTGTAAAGTTTGAAGACCCCTGTTTTAGAGGGTCACTGAAGCTCTTGGAGGTTTGTCTGTGTCTTCAGGGTCACCTGAGTAATATTCATAGTTCCTGTAGTCTGCCATTTTTCCTCTGGAAATCCATTTCTACTCCCACACCATCCAAGGGTGTTCATCCCAAATGGTATAGCTAAAAATAAAATGTATTTTTAGCTATACCATTTGGGATGAGCACTCTTTGAATAGTGCGGAAGTAGGAAGCTGTCTGGAAGGATATAAACAGGGATGGGATTCAAATTTTTTAACAACCGGTTCTGTGGGTGTGGCTTAGTTGCTGGGCATGGCTTGGTGGTCATGTGACTGGCTGGGTGTGGCCAACTCAACATCACTCACATCAAGGCATCTCATCTCACATCTCCTCACCTGGCCTCTCAGGACTGTGGGGATGCTGCAACAGTTGTAAGTGTGAAAAATGGTCATAAGTCACTTTTTTCAGTGCCATTGTAACTTTGAATAGTCACTCCACATAAGCAAAGTACCAGCAAAGGAGGGGGAAAAAACTCCAGAAGTACCTGAAACAGGAAGTCTAGTCCTGCCAAGAATGTAATAAGGGTTAACAGAGAGGCAATTTCTGTAAGCAACACCAGAATGTTTCCTTCCTGCCTTTCTTACAGGATTAGGCCAGGAATTTCTTCTAACAACTGGTTCTCCGAACTGCTTAGAATGTTAACAACTGGTTCTAGTGAATAGGTGCGAACTGGTAGAATCCCACCCCTGGATATAAATCCTTCCATTCCCCACTATCCAGTCAGAGCTGAAGAAGCTTCTTGGATGAGAAATGAAACATCTTCAAAGAAAAAACAAAGTCTAGTTGTCTCCTGAAAAAGCACCTTTGGGATGAGTAGTAGCTGAATCAACTGTTCCTGTAGGAAGTTGCTTGAGAAATTCATGAAAGGTTTTTTAATTTAGTTTCCCAATGCTGCCACCTAACCAACTCAGAGATAGTTTGCTCTTTCTTCTTAGTCTCTATTATGCATTCCTTCTGCCTCTGTATTTTGTGTCAATATTTCTTTTCAAATTATTTCCCTTTACAAATAGTCCTTTACTTGCAGCCATTCATTTAGTAACTGTCCAAAGTTACAATGATGTAGAAAAATGTAACCTATGACTGGCCTTCACTTTTATGACCATCACTGAAAACTGCAGAGTCACAGGATGATGATGATTATTATTATTGTTATTGTTGTTGTTGTTGTATTTACAATGATTACAGCATCCTGAGGTCATGTGATTGCCATTTGTGACTTTGCCATTGTCAAAGTCAGTGTGGAAAACTGGGTTTGTTTAATGACTGAGTGATTCACTTAACGGCTGCACTATTTGTTTAACAATGGTAGCAGAAAAAGGTAACATGCAGCATGTGTTCATAAGTTGAGGACTACTTAATGTTTTCCAAATGTTTTTGGAAATTCTGCAACAGGGCAGTTTTAGCTTTCTATTCCTTCATTATTTTTAACTGAATGCATAGTGGCGGGGGGGGGGGGGGGGGAATGAGAGTAAGAGATTGAGATTTTTCTACACGAGAGCCCCCTCTTTTCAAATCTTCAGCTGGAGATTTGAACATATACATTGGGAAGTCTAATGTTTTTCTTTAAATTCAATTGTGCACTAACATTTCTATATAACAGTAGAGATTGAAAAGATATTCCAGTCCATCAGTGTGAAGAGTAACAGTCTTAGAAAGGCTTTTTTCATGCACTTAATATTATCTAAAAGACACTGGAATAGGGGTAACTATATAAATGACACCTTTTAACAGAAAAAGATTTGCAGTAATGCTACATTTGTCTATCACACAGGGCCACCAACCAAACAAATGATAGCTGAAGATATTCTGAAACCCCAAAGGTATAGTTAGCTTATACATTGGGGTGCTATGCATGCCCATAAAACTGCATAAATTGCATAAATCAGGAGTCAGTTATATCCTATATAACACTGCCACCTTAAGGAAAGGACCTTAAGGGTGAAATCTTTGCTAGGGATGTAGCTCTTTCTTTCATGTAACAATATAACCTGAAAAGTCCAAATGATTCAAATTTGGCATAGGGTAAAATTGTTCTGAAGAGACACAAACATCTTCACCTGAGAACAGTCATTGTCTAAAAACAACTCCAAAATCAAATTTACTCTGTTGTCTGGATCTGATTTCCAGTTCCTTGATTGTGTTTGACTTTAGTTGGGTTTCCAAACTGCATGTTGGCTGTGTAATTATTCTAAACTGATCTTGATTTCTTTGGAACTGACCCCGGAAAAGTTCTCACATCACATATATGTCTTCCATGCTTCCAGTTCTTAATTAACTTCAACCTTGGCTGTTGAATTTGATGCAGCTTCATTCCCTATTCTTGTGGTGCTGGACTTGGGCAAAATGGGATGGAACAGATCTGATTAAAGCTAAAGATTATTGGCTAGCCTTCTAGTAAAAATGCCAGGGTAACACAGTCTTAGAAGACAGCTGTCAAGTGCCATCCAAAATGACAATATCTAAATGCCTCTATTTTGCAGCTGAAGAGGACAAGGAAAAGAAGGAGGAAGGGGAAGAGAGATCAGTTCCTGTTGCAAATGGTGTTTCACAGCATGCTGTGTATGTATTATGTACAGCAGCTAAGGAGCATGAAGGGCAAAGACAGCTCTGCAATTGGACATTTTAATGTTACCACTGACAGTCTGGGCTCCCTTTATATACTATTGCTGTCCATGTCAAAGACACACAGCTAGTTTATTGCATTTCATTGCCTTTTTTATTATAGATAATAAGAGGCAGCTGAACTAGCAAGAAGGGCAGAGAAAGCACTGAAGATTCACTTCCTTCTATTGATGGGCCATCCCTTTGCACAGATCAGCTATTCCCTCACACTGAAGACGGTTGTACATTTGATTGCATAGCCAGGAATTTTGAATGCACAGGTCTTAAATTAGGAACAAATCCTAAATCTTTCCCTTTCTGTCTCATGCCTGAAATCTGTATATAATGATGCAATTTCATCTTTTTAAATGATGTCATAATCCCTTGCGGAGTCTGGGCAACTGAATGGAGCTGAGTGTTTACTGGCTGGATGCCCTTCCTGTTGCCAATGTGGAGTTTTGTTCAGAAGATATATTCTCAGTGTGCCCAGAGAGAAATATCTGTCTCTACATAGGCTCAAACTCACAGCCTCCTGATTGTGAGGCGAGAGCTCTACCTCTGCACTACTCATAATAGCAATAGTAATAGCACTTGGACTTTACACTTTAATAGTGCTTTACAGCCCTCTCAAAGTGGCTATGAAGCACTATAAAGTGGTATATAATTGAGGACCCAACAATTTGGATCCTCATTTTATCTACCTCGGAAGGATGGAAGGCTGAATCAACCTTGAGCCTGGTGAGATTCGATCTGCCAAATTGCAGTGGGAGTAGTTTGCAGTACTTCACTCTAACCACTGGGACACCGAGGCTCATAATGATGCAATTTGAAACAATGATTTTATTTACTTAACGTTACTTAAGCTCGTAAGCCACTACAATGGTACAGATAGTCCTTGATTTACAACAGTGTGTTTATTGCTGGTTTGAAGTTACAACAACACTGAAAAAGTCAACGACTACCTTTCATTGATTAAAGGGGCAAGCATTCCACCTTAATAAGAAAGATGTTTAACAAATAAAATAATATTACCTGACCTTGCCCTTCTGGAAGGAAATGAAAACGGGACTCTTCTGGAGGCCCTGTGTGGGTTAAATATTAAAAAATGTCTCTATTTTTAAACTGTGATATTATTTTATTTGTATCCACTTTTTATCTTTCCAATTTGAACAGTGTATTTAAATTCAGTAAGCCACCTAGACTCTGCTTGGCTTCTAGGTGGTCAGATAAATCTCATCAATAATTCAATATCTTAATGCATCTTAAAAACTATCTTTTAGCCTATTTCTATAATTACTGAGGTTAGATGACTTTGTGTTGTCCCTAGGACGAACATTTGGTTAACCTTTTAAAATAAAGGCGTGCTATCCAGGGTTATTAGCTTTTCACAGGGGTAGGTGTTATAAAACTGGTTGGCATGAAACTAACAGTATTATTGTAGAACAGAGCTAGTGTGACATGGTGGCATAGAGGTGGTGTTCTCACTTCACAATAAGGAAGCTGTGAGTTCGCATCCCAGGTAGAGGCAGATATTTCTCTCTCTGGGCACACTGAAAATATATCTGCTGAAGAAAACTCTGCATTGGTGACAGGAAGGGCATCTGGCCATTAAAATGCTCTGCTAGCTCCATTTAGTCGCCCAGATTTCACCCCACAAGGGATTGTGGGGTCATTAAAAGAAGATAATGATTGTGGAACACAGGTGATAGAAACCACACAAAGCTTTCTTAGGAAAGAAACTCTGTTGGTGGATTTCTGTATCTTCATGAACATAGACTTGAGTAAGAAAGCAGATGGAAGGCCAACAATGAACAGAACTTCCATATGCCAGAAGAAATCTAGATTTGAACTCTGCAAAGTGCCTGACTGGGGTGGGAGGGTTAAAAGTAAGTTGTCCCTCTTTGCCTTTTCTAAGCTTTCAGAGATTTGGCACAGTGGAACATTGGCAAACCACTAGGTCACCCCAGACACTACACTTGAAATCATTAGTGCTGTAGAGCTAACCAATCAGTGTCAATTAAACTAGACAGACATATTTGCCAACTAATGAAAATCAATGACATCTTGTTTTAGCTTATGGGGCTATTGTTTTCAGCAGTACAAGATTGAGTTTTCTTCATTGATCTATGGTTGTGAACCTATCTCTTCCAATCTTATTAGGTGTTGAGAAGAAGTGAAATGGAAAGGAGTGAGAGGCTGCAAGCATACAGAAAACTGAGTGTAGCCACATAGCCATGCATGTGTTACATTGATAATCCAGCTTAGAAGAAGAAAGGAATTTCTTCTGGCCTTTGAGATAAAAGGAAATATTTTGAAGACTTGATTGGTTATCCACTCCCTTCAGCATTTTATGATTCTTACACTTTGTAGGGGCTTGGCTAGTGAATTTAGTTTTATTTTCCTAAGATTTTGACAAGGAAAATATTGTAATGGTCAAATGGCTTTTATTTGGCTGCCTGCATGTCATAATTTTAGCCTTTGAAGTAGTAATAGAGAAGATCACCGGTTCATTACTCCATACCTCCAGATACAGCTGTGAAATATAACTGTGGTGGAAAGCCAATCAATATGTTGGTAGTTCCTGTATGAAGATGTTAAAAACTGAGACTAGTTTCAGGTTCTATCTAAATTTTCAATTTCTGAGCAGTTGTAAATGAATACCTACAGGTTTGCTTATGAATGCTACAAATTCTCTTGATGTTAAAGAGGTCTGGAAGAGAATGCTTGAAGATTACCATAGGGATGTAAAAAATGAGTAGTCCTCATTCACAGAACATTGCAGAACAATGTTTTGAATCTATACGTTTCTTCACAGAATTCAACTTGCTGGTGCAGAATTTTTGGGGAAAAAAAGTTTCACCAACTTTCAAATTACTCTGTAGGGGAATGGAGTGAGTTGGAGTATGTTGCCCCAACATTAATATGTGCAATTCATCTATTTCTCACCGATCAAATTCTTCAGGACTTCTCCATAAAGTTATTTCATTTTCAACTCAGTTATGTGGAAATGAACACAGCAGTAACAATGAATATGACAAGATTGTAGACCCAACTTCTATTTCCATTTCAGTTGAAATGGAACTTCTTAACCATTATGGGAAAGGATTTAGAAGCAAGAAGCAAGCACACCAGTAAAAAAACTTACATTGTAAGTTCAAGAAATTATTGCTTCCCTTCATATGAATCATTGATTTTGTGAGGAAATTTAATTTAAATAAGTACGAAGCTCCAAATGAAAATCTGTTTAATGAATACAGCTCAATTGTATTTTTAATTTAGCCTGCCTCTAGGACCAATAAGGGGGACTTAAAAGGCAAAGCAGTGAGCTAATGAAGAAAACCCAAAAGACAATCAGAAGTTCTAACTGAATTATATTTCTAAGCCTTCCATGAATAGCTTTGAAACGTGTTCAGGTACAGTCTCATCTTTCCAGTATTTTTTAAATAATTATTGTTTTTTAAAACTTTGCTTCTGTTAAGAGCAGTTTCCATGGAAACAAGAAAGAACACCATAGCCACTGGCAACACAAGTAGAAGATTCTATATACTTAGTCCATTATAAGAAAAATAAAGGGCAGGCTCTAAATTAATGGCTAATTATCCTTATCTTATTCTTTAGGAATAAGAGAAAACAGACACACTCAGTATTAAATCTCAGTTTGGAGATTATGCCCATACTTCCTTATTGAAAAAAAAATCTTTTCACCTGTCTCAAATTTAGGAATGTGCCATTTCATTCCTTACGAAAAAAGTTAGTTTGGGACTTTGAATATCACAGGACTCAGTTATGGTCCCCATGGACAGAATTTGATGGCTGATGCTAAAAACAATCTATGCTCACAGTAGTATGAATTAATCTATTGCAGAACAATTCCTCCATCTTTTTCCTTGCCTGAATTAGAGTAATCTCTTTTAATGGATTTAGGAAACAGATTATTTTTGAATGCAATGAACCCAAGCAAATGCAAGTTGAAGATCCTTCTTGAAATCAATTGACACTTCAATTCCAGACTCAACATTTTGAAGTTCCTGTTCTGAACTTTATGATTTACTGACCTTCATACAGCATGAATGCTTAGGGCACAAAATTCTCTTTAGTACAGGAAAAAATAAGAATGACTTTATTTTATTGATATACAGTCCCAAAGACCAAGAATGACTCTAAGCAGGTGCTAACTGTTAGCTGAAACTATTCCTGTGCATAGGCATTGGGTAGAAATAAATCAGTTCAATTGGTCCTTCACATTTAAACCTGATCGTTTGTGCTTGGCAATCTAACTGGTAAAGTCCTCTACCCTGAACAGGAGTTGTTAATTTCAACATGGCCAAAGATATCTCCCTCTGTTACTACTACATTTCCTGCTACATATGATTTTAGTTCTGTTTCAAGCTTCTTTCACTGAATTAAAAAAAAGAAAACTGAACGATTTCTAGACATAAGGGGCGTGGCATAAGTGCACCATCATGCCTACCATCCCTGTCCTATTGTCCCCATTTATTTGTACCTACTTCCTGTATTCTTACTCATGTTTATACTTATATTACCTTGTAAGCGATTGACAAATCAAATAAATAAAATAAAATAAATAAGCATGCCTGTGTACCCAGATATGCACTGTTCTTTAAACATAATAATCTATGGAAAGCTGTAGCTCACTGTTTGCATATATGCCCTATAAAATGAACAGACAGGATTTGTGTGTGTGTGTATGTGTGTGTGTGTGTGTGTGTGTGACAATATGATACAGTGTACCTTTTGACTTTAGGTAAATGGGTGTTACATAGCTGGCATTTCTCTGGTGATACACTCTCATGGCATCTATTACATGTCTTCCATATTCCAAATGTCCACCAATATCAATATTCCAAATGCCCACTAAACCATTTCAAATGGTTACCTCTATCCATGCTTAAGATGGTACAGAAATCTTAATTACTCTTTTAGGCTCTGCCTGGGGCTATAAGAATGATTACTTGAGTTTATTCAATGGATATAGCTCGGCCATTATAGGTAAATGCTTTACCTCTTTGGGGGAAAAAAAGTCAAGATCCACTATGTAAGTGAATTAATGAAATGAAATATTCTAAAGGTTTGTTTGGACTCAGGATGGGGATATAAGTTCTTCTGTAAATATCTCTGTAATTCTACAAATTGCAGTGCACAAATTGTGCAGCCAAACTGTACAAATTTTAGGACTGAGACAATATGTTACAGAATTTGTAGAAGTGTTGTATGAAATGGCTCTGAGGAGCCAAAAAGTGTTGTCATTTTAAGGGCTGCAAATTCCCACAATTGTCCCTCTCTTCCACTTTCAAGATTGAAGAAATCACAACAACGAAAAGAACAAACTGGTGAGTCAATCAAAAGACCACGTCGTTCAATATCCCCACCCCACTTGAATTTGAAGTCCAAAAGAAAGAAAACTCAACAACAGGAGAAGCAATACTATGATTAAAATAAATAACTGATAAACCAAGACTTTTCATCCACACTCCCCATTTTCTATTTTTCTTCCTTCCCAAGACAGATTCTACTCTGCCCTCAAGTCTGGAATGGCTGAAACAAATCACCCTATTTTTGTGTATGCTTCCACTGTAATATGCAATGCCAAAACCATCATAGCAGCTGTTTTGAATCTTATTTTCTTTTCCTCCTGGATACATACATTGCTAGAAGTTTCAGATTAATTACCCCTAAATTTGCATTGTTCCCATCAGTTCTTTTATTGCCTGGCAATGAAATAGCCGTAGCAGCTAAGTTGCCAAGCCATGCCCTTAGCTCTTCTAGTTCAGCTTAATCTACAACGAAGAACAGCAGCTTGTCAGAGAAGATCCATTCCTAAGAATGGGCAAATCTGTCAAGTTAAATTTTGCTCAAGTTGTAATTTTTGCATTCTATTTCTTCATCCGTTTTCTTGGTACGTTTTCTGATCAACAAATTGCACTGTGAGATTTACAAGATTAACATTTCAATATGCAACTGCATTCTAGCTGTGCCTTAACAAATTACTTCCTCACTTTTTTTTTTCTTTTTTTACCAACTGGCCTGTAGCTCTTTTCTCTGTATAGTTCCAGGGACCAAAGAGTTTCTTTTCGCTAAGCATTGCAGTTTCCAAAAAATAAAAGAATTTCAGTTTAGTGTTTAGGCAACTTCAGGAAATAAAGAAAGGGAGAAAACAAATAGGTTATGTCAATATTTTTTAGAGTCTTGAAAGGTCCTGGAATATGATGTCCATATCTTGGTAGGATGGTCCCTTGGTTGAAAAAACATGTCAATATTTTCAAATATCTACACTTATTAAGTTCCTCAGTTTTAGCAAGGAGAACTATCACAGGCCTCAAAGAACACTTCACTATCGTCATTAATCCTGATATGCAGAAATCAAAGACTTAAGCAGAAATAATTCCTCATCTTCTACCTACATTGACAATGGTCCAGCTAGTCAATATGTCCATCCAACAGAAATCAAACATGAGAATTCTACCCAAGAAACATAAACATTTCCCCTAGCGATGTAAGAGAAAGCCCATCCTAGAAAGAGTATATTTTGCACAAGACTCATATCATTAAACTTATGTCATTACTTTTTAAAAATCTCTTTATTCATTGTATCATCAGCCACAGTGAATGTGATGCAAGCAAAATGTTCAAAGCCAGAGTGAAATATAAAGCGTTATCTGGATTGAACCGCACGTGGTGAATAAGCCACTAATGTCACATGATGACGAATCAGCTCAGCATTCATCACTGTGATGCATTGTGCAATAATATTGATGATGCGGTACATTGCTGTAGCATATTTATGTGCATGTGGAACAAAATGGAAGCCTGGCAAATGGACACATTGTGAGGAAGGAAAAGCGAAAGAGAGGTAGAAACGTAGAGGAATGGAGCCCTACCATCCAATTTTCTTTTGGTTTCAAATCTGATGGCAGTTTGTATGTGCTATACATTGAATTTAGATGGATCTTAAGGAGAAAGCTCTGGTCTTAAGCCACATGGCTAGCTAAAAATCCCCTCCTCTCTCTTGTACTATCCAAAGGCAAAGAACTCTTTGCTGATTTTTTTTTTTTTGGGGGGGGGGGCAGTTTTAAAAGTTTTTTTTCCCTTTCTAAAAAACAGGCATGGAAGTAACAATACCTAAGATGGCATTTTTCTGTTCTTTGTTTGCATGTTTGCAGAGTCTGGGGATTTTCCAAAATGGCAAAATAAGTTAGACAAAATGTAATACACCTTTGTTTAATAGCAACACATATCCAAATTGAGCACTACTGAAAATCTGAACTTTGTGAAGCAATGTCATTGGAACTAAAAATCTAGTTCTACCATCTGCAGAATATTCTTTCCTTTTTTTCTCATGATGGATGGAGCAAGGTGTTGTTTAGGCAGCTTATTATTGTCACTTTGCACCTTCCTGTAAGATATTTTCCATGTTAATCAGAAGCATTTTTTTTGGCAGCAGTTTCCAGTGTTGAAACTTTGCCAAGCAGCTGTGACTGTCTGTCCCTAGTAGACTTGTTTGCATGGCCAAGGACAAGCATTAACAATTTGAGAAGAAACTATGAAGCTGCAGTTTTATGAGGCAGAAAGAATAAGTTCACTGATCTGCTAAAATGGGAATGCATGATGGCTGAAGTTAAACTAGCTCTTGTCTTTCCTCTAAACTTACTGGGTAAGCCTGGTTTTTTCTATTTTTTTTCAGAAGCACTTTGCAGTTGTCCTTTCTAGCTGTACAAGACAAGGAGCAGACCAGCTAAGGAAAGGAGGGTGCAGTGGAAACCATTAGCTGCAAGCACATTACAGGCAATATGCAACACAACTGGTTGCATATTGACCTAAGGGTGTTTCATCTCTAGCAGCATGCCATGCCAGCACATGAACACATATAATCATCTTTACAACACAGAGCAGAATTTAAGAGACTCACATAATTGCCTGCGGGAAGGAATAGGAATACTTCCATAAGCTGTACCCTGTAAATAAAACACATTTTTTTGGAGCGAGGAGTGTCAGCATTAACAGTCACAAAAAAATAAAAATGGCAAGAGAACAATGATACCAAAGAGATGAGGGAGAGGAGACAAAGACTTGCAATAAATAACACTTCTTGAAGAAAGAAAGAAATTACAACATCTCACTTGCACTTTTACAGTTGTCAGAAATTAGGTTTGATGAAAAATAGATTTGGGTGATATATTTATGTCTTTTTGAAGGGTGGGGGAGAAAGTTCTATACAGAATGAAAAGACCAAGTCTTTACTAGCAGCTGCCTTATCAATAGAAGAGAAAAAAATATAATTCAAGGTTGAATGGTAGAATCCTCGGTACTCTTGTTCGTTGCAGATATTTTGTTACCTGGGTAGGTTAATGTCTTCAGCACAAGATTAAGCAAGCAAGCAACCAACCTGAAAGAGAGCCAAGGACTTCACACTGCTTCACTTTATCAACACCTGAAAATTATGCCAACTTTTCTGTATACTTTTTTTTCCAAAGAATATTCCAAACCTCAAAAATAAGTTGGGAAATATTGAAAGTTGTTTCAGTATAGAACTAGGGCTGGAAGGGACATTAGAGGTCTTCTAGTCCAACCTCTTGCTCAAAGCAGAAATCGTTATTCCACCCCAGACAAATAGTTGTCCAGTATTTTCTTTAAAACCATCAGCAATGGAACATCTACAACTTTGAGAGTCAAGTTGTCTCATTGACTAATTGTTCTTTTTTTGCATATGTATTCCTAATTAGTAGTAGGTTAAGGCATTAATGAAAGCCCCAACATGTAAGAGTATATCCCCTTTCTGACTATCCCTATTAGTATGGAGATCATGATAGGATAGGACCAGTGTGAATGTCTCAGCAACAGTTTCTGTCAATGTTCATAATTGTTTTTTGAATGCCAGTAAGAACTGTCAGTGATCTCACTTGTACTCTAGTCTAAGCTATGTTGCACGTTATTACTAGCTATATCTAGTCAATTGCTCCAGAAGCAAAAATGGCTAACAAAGCAGAGGCAGTTTCATTCACATTCTAGCAACTTATCCAAGACATACACAAGCCAGAGAAAAAAATGTCTTGCCTTCTCTTGCATTCAATTCAAACAATAAACAAACCATGTGTTGGGTCTCTATGATTAACTAGACAAACATTACTCCTAGGAGCAGCTAGTAGATATTATAATAATAGCACCCACTGCATTGTCATTAATCAAATATCTAGCATGATTTATCATGCTATCTTTTCCATAAGGGTGCAGGATGGAATCATAAGGTCAAATTAAGCAATGTTTTGTACACAAGACTAATGAATCTATTTTACTATGGACTTCCCCAAACCACAGGTTCAGTTGAAAGTCATGATTTTATCAGCTCAGTTTAAATGGAGACACTATATCGCCATGCAAGAAGGCTGCTGATGCTAAGAATGTAAAAGAAAATAGAAAAGATCAGAGTAGGATTGATCCTGTTAAACTCTAAGATGGAAAAGTAACATAAACAATTAGGTTTGCATTAGGGAAAAAACAAAACAAAGCCTTGTGAGAACAAAGGCTTGTGAGAAGAGAAGACAAAAAAGAAAATGAAGAACAACAAATTTTCAACTGTAGAATTAACCCCGGTGAATACAAACACAGGATGCAAAGTTATCGGGATCACAATTTTTCTGAATATTTGAAGATCTGAGCCAGTGTTTGGGATTTTTTGGATCATAATGACTGACTTAATTGCTAAGAACTTTCTGCTAAAAAGGAAAGCTTTTATGCAGGCTACCTATAGGTTCTGGAAGTTAAAATTCCAACATTTCAGGACAGCACCAGCTTGGAAAAGTTCTGTACATGAATGGAATAAACACCTAGAACATGGGCCATAATTTAGTTCAGTTTGGTTCAGATGCACTGCTTACAATATGAGCTTCCTGAAAACTTTGGAAAACTTTTCAGGTTACCTGTGATTTCAGTGTTTTCAGTGCTTAGAGAGGTTACAGGTGGGCCATTTGATTTTCCTTGTTATTATTCATTGTTGATTTGTCTTCTGTTGTTAGAAATACTTCTATTCATTACACACAATTGTTCAATTAAGAGTGTAAAACATATTGCAAAACAGCCAATCATTAAAATGGTTCTAATTCTTAATCCTTACCTGGTCTTTGACATGTGATTAATGAATCCATTTGTGTACAATCAATCAACCACTGAAAGGTATTATATGTCTATTGAAATTATGTACATTATGGGCTTTCTTGCTTTTACACAAAGAGATAATTATTGCATGTATCTTCACATGCATCAATCTTCTTCTTGATGCATGCTTTTTCACATGCATCAATCCAAGGTGACCACTACAGAGGTGGTATTCAGCAGGTTCTGACCAGTTCCAGAGAACTGGTAGCAGAAATTTTGAGTAGTTTGGAGAACCGGTGGTAACCTTCCCCCAGGAGTGGGTGGGAATGGAGATTTTACAGTATCCTTCCCCTGCCACACCCACCAAGCCATGCCAACAGAACCGGTATTAAAAAAATTTGAATCCCACCACTGGTCTACTACCTTGCATCACTAATGACGCTATGGGCCACCCAATCATCTTATAAAGTGTAGCCAATTTGTCTGCAAGTTAACTATCTTGGCTTCTAGAAACACGAGAAAAGCAAGGAGAGGATTCTAATTGCCTCCTATTTGAAGAATTAGCTGATACAAGGATAGGAAAGTGGTGACAGCTGGTCAACTACTCAAAAATAATTATTAGAATGACCAAGGCTAAATTGGGATTAACTGGAAGGGTTTCATCCTTGCCATTTCCTACAGGGAAACTACATACAAGTAACACAGGTAAGGTAATGGGCTTCAGCTAACTCGAGTTATTAGTCAATTACTACTATTTAAGACAAAAAATACCATTCTTTCAGGTATATATATATATGGATCTTTGGTTATATTCGGGTTTTCTCCCACGTAAGATTGGAAGTATCTAGGCAATGTTTTGATGAAGTCTCATTCATCATCTTCAGGCTTGTGTCTTCGGCTCTGTGGGGGTGTGACTTGATTGGGTGGGGGCTTGGCTATGGCAGGCTTGGCTTCTGATTGGGTGGGGGGGTGTTCTGGAAGCCTGATGATGGCAGATGAGATTCTGCCGAAACATTGCTACAACTTTAAAAGCACAACTACAATGACATGGGAAAATACCCAAACAAAGCTGAATGCCATACATACATACATACATACATACATACATAATGCCCACTGCCAGGAGTTTGATCCTGACTGGCTCAAGTTTGATTCAGCCCTCTATCCTTCCAAGGTCAGTAAAATGAGGACCCAGATTGTTGGGGGCAATAGGCTGACTCTGTTAACCGCGTAGAGAATGCTGTAAAGCACTGTGAAGTGGTATATAAATCTAAGTGCTATTGCTATATACCTGAGTTAAATGTGCTAGAGGAAATATGTCTGCAAGATTAGAAGATATCCATTCCTAAACATAATTTGCTTTTCTCTCTGTCTTCCACCAGGCTTCATATAAAGCTTGGTCACAGTTATAATTCAGCCCTTCTAGTCAAGTAAGCAATAAACACTGATGCAAGTAATTAATTCTGAGCTTGTAATTGCTACCATTTAAAAGTGCACCAGATACTTCTTATTCTACTAACAATTATGTGTCTTAAAGCTATAGTAATTAACTTTTAATAAACATGCAGTAAGATTTCACGATGTGAATGACAGAATTTCAGTGCGTTGCCACCAGGCTTGTTGAAAAAAA
This sequence comes from Pseudonaja textilis, assembly GCF_900518735.1. Next base: position 25,820,204 of record NW_020769317.1, read on the forward strand.
CTCTCTTAACATCCATTAGGGATAGGTTTTTATGGAAAACTTCAGAAAACTTCTATCTGAAATCATACAGAGGACCATTCTACAATCTTGAAATATATCAGTATAATTTTATGTAGTCACAGCAGCAGACTTCCCCCACACAGCAATCTATCATCTATCTATCATCTAACATCTATTCTACCTATATGTTTATATCTATTTATATGTCTGTGCCTATACCTATATATCCCTATATCATCTGTCTGTCTGTCTGTATCTCTATCCTCTCCCCTCTCCTGCCATGTCTCTGTATGACTACCTCTCTCTCTCTCTCTCTCTCTCTCCATCCATCCATCCATCCATCCATCCATCCATCACCAGTTCACTTCCATCTTTCTTTCCTTCTTTTACACACACACACACAGAGAGAGAGAGAGACAGAAGAGAGAGAGAGAGAGAGAATGAGAGAGAGAGAGAGAGAACACATACATAAAAACATTAAGTTGGGATGGAAAAGAGCAACATGGTCCAATAAAAAAATTCCTTGGTTTATGTTGTGGTATAGCAGAAGTACAAAGAACACAGTGACAAAGTAAGATCAGATCCTTAGACTTCCCCATCCCTTCCTTGAGGTGGGAGGAGTCTAACGTAGTGGCTGTCTAGTCTCTGTTGCAGTGGCTCTCCATGGTCATTTTTCCTCTCCATTATAAACTGGTTGGGGAAATACTACAGAAAGATTTGGCAAGGTTACAACCTAGGCTGTATGTGTTAAATCTATAATGGAGAGACACCCGCAACTCCTGAGATTTGGTTAATGTCAATGCACATTTTACTAAATTGCATGTGTTCCGTGTTATAAATCCTGCCTGACAACCTTGCCTGTGTTTGCAAGTTTAGCCTGTGCTTTCTGGTAAATTAGGAAACCTTCTCAGGTGGCAGATTCTGGAATGGCAGTTGGAAAGCAGACAGACCAAAGGTGGGGAAAACACTTGCACCGACAAACTACTTCTTCTTACTTTCCTGCTGAAGCTTTAATAAAACAAGTGGAATTGCTATGGTACAGCTCTTTGCTTCTACCAAGGTATCCAGAGGAGAATTTCTAGTCACAAAATCAAGGAAGAGATCATTTCAGGCATCACATGCATTCTCCTATGAAAAGAACATAAGCCGTGCTCTGCCCTGGCCCATCTATCCCATCAGTCTGTTCTCACATTGCACAAGGAAGCCCTTGAGTCTTCCAGAAGTGACTGATCCTCACAATTAGTGCAAGAGCTTCAGTGGAAGCATCTCTAAGAGAAGGTGCTTTTTCAGGAGGCAACTGGACTTTTCTTGGTTTTTTTCTTTGAAGACATTTTGCTTCTCATCCAAGAAGTTTCTTCAGCTCTGACTAGATGATGAGGAATGGAAGGAGTCTGAGAAAGCACCTTTGGCATGTCCATGATCTGGATGTCTGAGACTTTCCGTAGACTTTTATCTCAAAGAGCAGACAATCCATATCATGCTTCAATACAAACAGCAACTGGTGATCCATCTTTGGAATTCAGTTTCAATACCAGTTAATTAAGATTCTGTACAAGGCACATCCCATATTATTGTTATTACAATTAGGAAGAGTACTTTTAGATTTCTCCCATTAAAATATTTTTAGGTAAGCCTACTGGGTAGCCTAGAGTGAGCATCTTAATAAGAGGAGAATTGGTCACTCTTTACTTTCTTTCGATTTATAACTGCTTGACACTCCATGTCATCTGAACTCTTTCCTAACCTGGACCTCTCCTCTTGAGGAGCTTCAATTTTGACTGCTGAATAGATATTGGGATCTGTATCAATATTTGTTGACTCAGTCCAGGAATCTGTTTTTCTTCTGGTGCCTCTAAAAACATAGAAATCTCTCGTTGTGTTGTGATTTATTGCTCTGTTTCAATGCACCAATAGTTCATAATTTTGTCTAATCATCTATATTTCTATAAAACTATGCCAGCAAGTGGGCAAACATTTCTTGTAGCAAGGAATTCCACAAGTTAATTATGGATTGTATATAATGATGTATTCTGTTCAGAGTCTACCAGTTTAATGGATTGTAATATCATTTTTAGGCAATTACTAAGTATCATATATAATGTAATATTAGCTTAATAGAACAATTGCTAAGAAAAATTAGTATGATTGACGAAAAAGAGAGAGGCTTGGGATAATTAATGGTGATCTCTGGCAAAAAGGAAGAGAAACCTATTTGGAATCTGCATTTTTTTCAAAAAACATGTGGATGAAGAAAGGTAAAGGTGAAAGGTGAACGTCAATTTGAATATCTGGAGGAGGTTTGAAAATATAAAAATGATGTTGGAATTTTCATCTTAATGTTCAGAGGAAGATTATCCTTTAAAATAAATTGTGAGCTGTTACTCAAAACTGTAATCATATGAATTTGCCTCTCAAGTGTTGAATTAGATGATATATAAAATTATTAATCTTTTTCTTTAGCTATGCTTCTGTTTTTATTTGTTTACTTTTATGCTTATGATAGTCTGAAGGAGACTATGATCATACCATGCAGGCAAACACATTTCCTCAATGTGCATTTTTTTTTTTTGCAGTTTCTGGCATTTACTTTCAATTTCTAACCAAATGGATTTGGTTAATGACCATGACTTTCACTTAATGACTCTCATAGAAAACAGTTGTAAAAATCACTTCTGGTCACATGATGCCTTGGCTTATGTCCACAACAAGCTATGATCATAATTTTGGGTTCAACTATGGTTTGTAAGTTGAAGACTACCTGTATTCTCTGAATAGGCCCAGTTTGGTGTAGTCATTGAAGCATCAAACTAGAAACCATGAGACCTTCAATTCTAGTCCTGCCTTAGGCACACAAAGCCAGTTTAAACCAGTCAGTTTCTCTCAGCTCTAGGAAAAGAGACAATGACAAACTATTTCAGAAAATTTTCCAGAAAACTGCAGGGCCTTGTCCAGGCAGCTGCAAGCATTGAACATGATTTATCAGAACATACAAAAAATAACTGAATAGTAGTTGTACAGGTTGCCTCCCAAAATACTATTTTTTTACAGAGTCATATAGTTTTTCAGTTAGAAAACTCTTTTATTGATATTTTTGGAATGTTTCACATGTACAACACCTAACTGTATAGCTGCTCTTACTCTCTTTCTTAATGCACATTTTTAAAAAAAGAAAGGAAAAACCCTGGAGAAAGTGCAGAAAAAAAAAACAGATGACACATATATTAAAATAAATCTGTTCCTTTTAGAGATATCTTTCAAAGTGAAGTTATAGCTCAATAAGGAAGACATATTTGCATCTTAAAGTTAGCTGTAAATATTTTATTAGCAGTCTCTTGGCACATTTGCAGTTCTGAAGGAAGGAAAATTTGCATGAATTTTTCAGCAATCTGCTTGAAAATAATGGTGAAAAATCCTGAATAAATAGTGATATAATTGAGTCTAAAATTTCCCCAGGGTTTTAAAACAAGGACTACCACTGTGGGTCTAACATAGTGTTTAGGAGGATGTCTTTAAAGTTCCCTTTGGATTTCATTACCAAACTAGGTAACATCAGCAATGCTAACACTGATGATATTAACTAGTCTGGTAATGAAACATCTGCAAGGAAATCACCATGCTCAAAGAGCACCAAGGACCCTATGGTTCAATCCTGAGCTACAAATATAAATATTCTTTTCTATCGGTATGATAACCAGTAGGAGGAACCAGAAGGAACTAGAAGCAATAAGACACACACACAAAAGTATCACATATCTCACTTGTCCAACTGACTTAAGGGGACCTTCACATGATCCACCCACAAAGTCAACTTAATGGAAGCACAAGGGATTAAACTAAATGAAATATTTTAAGAAGAGAAAAATCTCTATAGAAACTTTGGCTTTTCAGTCAGGCTAAAAGTGATATGCTGGTACAATAATTGGATGAGCATTCCATGGCCCTTCTTTGCTATAGGACATAACTAACTTGGTCTTTGATTAACTCAGTAACTTTGAGGATATTGAACAGCATGTTATTCCTTTATATATATATAAGTTACAAAAGAAAAACTTGTCTGCAGATTTTGGTTTTGGAGTGGGGTGGGTGAGAATCTTTGGATTCTCTTGGTATAGAAATGTAAGGCATAAATATATTTTAACAAGAAAGGGAGAAAACACAAATGCCCTTCATCCAAACAATAATTTGTGCATATTTTTTTTTTTACCAATTATGTATATATTAGGAATAACAGAATAGCAGAGTTGGAAGAGATCTTGGAGGTCTTATAATCCAACCCTCTGCTCAAGCAGGACAAATAGATGTCAAATCTCTTCTTAAAAGCCTCCAGTTTTGGAGCACCACAAGTTCTGGATTCTGGGTTTAATTGGTGAAGAAAACATTCATGTTCTGTTTTTTTTTTAATATTTCATTGCTATCCCTTTTTCAGAATTCTTCTAAAAACAACCAAAAGAATCGATACGCAGTTACACCCTCCTTAATGTGAATATTTTTCCATATACAGTAGTCACTGGTTAAATACTACTTACAAGACAAATATGAAAGAATTATGACATGTACTTAGTTACTATTCAACAACATGCTAATGAAAGCCAGACATATTAACTTTAAGATATTGCTTACATGTGCTCAAAGTAATGTGCTCTAAAATATACATTCAAGATGGTTCAGCTCATGTTTAGATAACAACATGCTAATTTAACATGGTGTCCCAATGTAATTGGTTCGGTTGTGGTAGCACATGAATAAATATCTACCCCAGTACTCTTAGTTTTTGCACAGTTTGTGAGTATTCTACAGCCTCTATCATTCCTAATACTTTATCTTCTCAGAATCTCTCCTCTATTTGCCCTTTTATCCATTTTACCTGCTCACAAAGCCAAAAATTGAAAGGAGATGCCTTTAAAAGTAGGGTCATCAGTTCTGGGCTGTACTCTGAAAAAACACCAAAAAAAACCCAAGTAAGATTTTGATTTTTTGGTATTTCTTTGTTGCCATTTAGTGATCTGGATTTCTGCAGGTTCCTGGATTTAACTACTTGGCCTTATAAAAGATGACCAGCTAATTTTGCAAACTTCACATTCACTAAGCAATTTAATTAATCTATTTATTAAATTAGGGCAATCTGATCTGGACTGCAGAATTGGTCAGCGTCAAAGACAGATTATATTATGTTTCCCGACATCTAGTGGTCATCTTGTTTCCTGCAATGCAGACCCAGTAACCCTCCTAAGTTGTAACAACTAATGCTAATATAGAATATTGTTTTTGAATGAATGAGTTAGAAAATTATTCACAATGTCCATTATATTACCTTTAGTCACTGATACTATAGTTCATAAAAAAATGAATAGGATCATATATCATGCTAAGGCAGGAAACAAGTATATCATATTATCATTTGGCATTATTTATTTACCGATATTTGCAGACTAATTCAATCAAGTAAGACTCTGGACAACCAAGCAAGCAGGAAATCCAATTAATCAAAAATACAACATAATACAACGACTCAAACAGAAGCCAGCCTTTCTAATTAAGGAAACAATGAAACTGATAAATGAATCATCTAGAGACAAAAAAAATATAATAGGATCCATCAGCAAAACATTATATGGAATGGGATGACTCTCAGGAGTGTCTCTCTTAATTCTGGCTTAGGCAGAGATTTTACCAGTTGTAATGCCTTGCTTTTACAATAGATAATGAACACGATGAACCCTACATGCTACTGTGACTGAAATTGGAATTATTTTGCAATGGCAGGATTGTTCAACCAACAGCCTGGCTACTATGAGCCGTGGTGACACAGTGGTTAGAGTGCAGTACTGCAGGCTACTTCTGCTGACTGCCAGCTGCCAACACTTTGGCAATTCAAATTTCACCAGTTGACTCAGCCTTCCATCCTTCCGAGGTCAGTAAAATGAGGACCCAGATTGTTGGAGGCAATAATATGCTGACTCTGTAAACCACTTAGAGAAGGCTGTAAAACACTGAAGCCGTATATAAGTCTAAGTGGCTATTACTATGTTCATATGCAGCTTCTGTCTCATCTCCAAAGACTTGTATAGTGACTGGTACATAGTGTTTAGTGCATTATAACAGCCCAGCCATATGGGCATTAAAGCATGAATGTTATCATTAGAGAAGTCCTATGATCCGGGCAGGATCACAACTGGTGGACTAGCCAATGGTGGCAAGGTTCCTAGCTTCTATGGATTCTACCTGCTGGAGCAGAAGTCTAGGAAGATCCAAGGTCAGACAGACAGTTCTAGTTCTTGAGAAGCTGTCATGCTTAAGGAGAGATTGACTTATTTTCTAAGATACTAGAGGGCAGGACAAGAAGTAATGATAGAACTGCCCGTGGGCCGGATGTGTCAAACGCTGGCCACGCCTGGTTTAGCAAAGGAAGAAAAAATTCCCAGTATGTCACACGACACCATCATGATGATGTGAGTTTGACACCCCTGGGGTAGAAGCTTGTCAAAGAGAATTCCAACCTAGAAGTAAGGAGAGATGTTCTGACAGTGAGAACAGTCAATTAAATAGCTTGCCCCCATTGGGGGTTTTCAAAAATAGGCAAAACAACAATTTGGCTGAGATGGTATAAAACTCCTGCCTTGAGCAAGGGGCTGACTAGATGATCTCCAAAGTCCCTTCCAGCACTATGATAGGTCATAGACCTCTAACTGGAAAATATCACCTGAACTCTGTAATGAAGAATCACATGAATAGACAGTACACAAATATACATCAGCCAGCGTATGGATAGATAAATATATGTGCTAGGTTAATACTTTGTTAGAAAAAAGGAAAACAAAAATATCAGCACTTTTTCAATCTTGGCCAAAAATTTAAAAAAAAATGGTTGAAAGGAAAGACTAAGGTGTGGGGGGGAAATATATTCAACGGTTATTTTAAACCATTTCCATATTGTTGCCAAAAAAACTGCATGAAGATGTCTGTGAAGCTGTGCTCAACTTGAAGAAGGTCGTATGTTACTTTTATTCACTGCTATATTTTTGTTTTTTTGTTTTTAGCAGGACATCATAGAGATTAATTAATTTGGTATTTTAAGGTGACATAATGAAGATGAAAGTCTGAAAATGTTTTTGCAGAAAGGGTAGAAATAATCAATTATCGGGTCTGAAAAATGTTGTGTGGGGAGGGAGAGAGATGAGACTGATAAATGAATCACCTAAAGACAAAGAAAAAGTAAAGTGGGGTCTGTCAGCAAAACCTTACATGTAAATGACATTCAGATGGGGTATACATACTTAGAAAAAGTTGACCTTTGAGAGGAAAACAGCAGATGACAAAGAAGTAGGAGAAGGAAGCAGAAGAATTAGTTAATTTAGCCAAGCCAAGAAAAAACCCCAGACAGCAATGTCTCTGTGGGCTGGAAATTTAGCTGCGAAACATTGTTTGATTTCTTTCAGCCACAAATTTACCACTAGGTCTGCATCCATGGTTTATTCCTTTGAGATGTATTTCCAAGAAACTACAGCCCATGTTAGTGACAACTGCATTGATGGACTTCTTTACACTCTATTTTGTTAAATAGCTTAATTTGAATAGTTGTATTTTTAACTGCATAGCTTCACCATGCAAAACTAATAAAGTGGGTAAAAAAAAAATAGGCTGCAAAAAGAGATATTTTCATCTTCCCATCAGAATTGCTATCATAAAATTTACTTCATTTGTGTGGGATACAGCTCCTCTTTAAAATAATGAGCTGTGCTTGATTAAAGTAGAGATGGGAAAAAAGGAAGCCCTTCACATTTAGGGTACTTAAATAGTACAAAGTAACATTTTCCTAGTTTCCCTCTCCACTTTCTCAAAGAACTATATTTGCAAAATCTTAACTGTCCCATGCTAATTGATTCTGTCTAATGAGCACAGGAAATGGGGCTGGAATAGAAAACAGGTAGATTAATTATGCATTTTATTAGTTTGTGCTTCTGTAAGACTAAAATTATGACTGTTCAAGAGGAATATTCTTCTGTCATGGATAAAACTCAGAGCAGGAGGCAGAAAGCTAATTTTATACAGAGCACCATATTGGTGCTAGAAAATGAAAAATCTTTTGCCCACAAGGACAAAAAGCCAGGTATGGGGATAATGAACAGATACATTGACTGAGTCCCTATGTCACAGAAGCCAGAAGCTAAAGACAAAGTAATTTTTGCTTGTTTTATTTTACTTTCAACATGTCCTGGCTATAATTACCACTTGTGGGCTGTAGTGCCACCTCAATTTGTAGCTGAAATTCCAGATTGAGCCATTTAGCTGCCTTCTATCTGCAAAGTGAATCTATGAGTCACTATAAGTGAAACTTATAGTGACATAGGACTGAGTCAAAATGATCACATTGTCACTACCTTACAAAGGTCACCTGATCTTGGGTGCAGATATGTGGGGAACTATTATTGAGTGATTGATTAAACAAAGTTATGTGGCTGCCCAACTCACATAGGCAGGGCTGTCTTGATGCATGGGCCTAATGGGCACTTGGCCATGGGGCCCACAGACATAGGGGCCCCATACTAATCTGTGTATGTTAACTCTTCAATGCATCTTGTATCATATAAATACAGCAACATATTACATTTTACTGCATTTTTAATTAATACTAACATGTAAATATATGTTTAATTTTATCAACCATTTACATTTTTATTCCTGTGAGTAGTTGTTATAGGGGCCCCAGTACACTGCTTTGCCCGGGGCCCATAATTCTGTTAAGATAGCCCTGCCCACAGAGCATCTTATAATATTAAAAAAAAAAAAATCCACAACATAATAAAATCCCATAAAAATCTCATTCCACTCCATCCATATCAGCAGCAACATAATCAGTTCCATCTCCATTCATGGTTTCCAGGGTATCTGAGAAAACCACATCTTCAGGGTGTCAGGTTCCATCACACAACCGAAAGGAAGCACAACAGCCACAACAGGATTTAATGTAAGCAGTTTATCTTCCTCCGGAGTGTGCCAGCACCTTACTGACCAGCTGCTAGACAATGCAAGCTAACAGAGATTAAAGTCAGGGCTAACCACTTAGCCCGGCCCATCACCTTTATACACCCGATGTGCCCTGCCTCCATTATCCCAGCATGCCCCAACCAACTTTTTTTCCAAAAAAGCAACAGTGTGGGTGCAATCATATGGGGGATTTTGTGTAGGCAAAGCCTTTTATAAGTGTGAACGTTAATTCTCCAAGTTTGGGGATTGTTTGTCAAATATTTGGCTACCCGGCTAAACTAACATCTTCAGCAGAGTTTAGGAGATATCAGTGTCAGTGTTCTTCTGTTCATAAGGGCTTCAGGAGTGGGTGTGTCAAGTGAAGGTCTTGTGAGCCCCCCCAGCAGTTCACCTCCTAATTTCCCTCACCTGATGTTATTTCCCAATCACAAGGCCCATCACAAGGTATTCACTGATGACTCACACCTGACCCATCACAAGACCCTCACTTGAAACACCTCCACCTGAATCCTTATAAACAGAAGAACACTGACATAACCTAAACAGAGGTGGTATTCAGCAGGTTCTGACCAGTTCTGGAGATCCGGTAGCGTAAATTTTGAGTAGTTCGGAGAACTGGAAAGTATACCACCTCTTACTGGATATTTTATAGTATCCTTCCCCTGCCACGCCCACATAACCGGTAGTAAAAAAAAATTGAGTCCCAGCACTGAACCTAAATTCTGCTGAAGAAGTTACCTGGCAATGAAACATTTGGAAACCGAACCATAAGCTCAAATGAAGCTTCACCCTCATCCTACACTTGAGCTAAAGATATTCACCACTACTGTAAAGCCTTTTATTTCCCATTAGTTGGAAGCACTTGGTTACAGAAAAGTCTAAACTGGGGTGTCCAACCTTTTGGCTTGCCTGGGCCACATTGGGTGAAGAGAAATTGCCTTGGGTTGCATATGTAACATGAAATACAGTTATCACTAAAAATCGCATAATGTTAAAGGTTTACAATCTTGTGGGGCTGCATTACTATCCAGAGCCCCATATGGACCATGGATTGGACATGTCTGATCTAAACTCTTAACCGAGTTTTAGCAATGTTCAGTTTCTTCAGACAAGATCTGCTGGTCTAAGGGTTTGACATGTGAAGGGCTTTTGTCTGTGTGTGATTTTTCACAGATTGGAACAAGCGCAGAAAACTGAATGGAAATGACGTTTACTGGAGGAATTAATGATAACTGTGTTAAGTTTTAATCCTATGTTAGCCATCCAGAATCACTTCTGTGATATGGGCAGCCTTATAAATTGACAGAAATGAGTATTTTGAGATAAAAATCTGGGCTCTTCCAAGTAGTTGAATGTTTATTTTTTCTTAACTCTCCTCCTTCTAATAGAAATAAGGAGAAATTTTCTGACAGTGAGAGCAATCAACCAATGGAACAGCTTGCCTTCAGAAGTAGAGGGAGATTCATCATTGGAAGATTTCAAGAAGAGACTGGACTGTCATCTGTCAAAAAATTGTGTAGAGTCTGTTGGGCAGGGGGTTAGACTAGATGACCTACCAGGTCCCTTCCAACTCTGTTAATCTGTACCTAATGACAGGTCATCCTAAGTTTTCTGATTGTGACCCAGTCAGCCACTTGGTGGCCCTCATCAACAACTCTGGGAGGAATTCTGCTGTCACTAAATTATAAAAATGGCAGTAGCAAAAATCGAACAAGGGAATGATGAAGAATAACACTTATATCATTGGAAAACTTTCAGTCCAGCATTGCATCTTATTAAAGTGATCCATATTTCCATTAAATGATCCATGTTGAGTAACCTTTGTGCCATTTACCGTTCTTCATAATAAAAGCTAACCTACCAATTAACCCCAAAGTCAGATGTCTTTGTTTTTTCTGATTTTACTTTACTAGTAAGATGATGATTGTGACAATTAAGGATAAGTGATAACAGGGCACTCCTAATTCATGGTTTAACTCCTCCGCTATTAAGTTACCTGAGTTTCTAATGATCAAATAATAGATGCTCTTTTCACTGTTGGAGTGGAAAGAAAATCCTTCTGCAGTGATACTGAAAGCCAGGCCTTAAGACAAATCTTTCTAATGCTATGCATGTCCTAAACAATGGAAAGAATTAGAGATGTCAGTAGACAATGATAAATGGCCTTGATCCAGACAGAGATAGGAGAAGTCGATCTAAAACCATATAACTCTATTTTTTTTTTTTTCAAAGTGTGAACCAAATTGAATTTCTAGATACTTTACAGATTCATTCATGGGTGGTGAAATGGTACTTCTGTTTCAATTATTATTATAGGTACTATATGTATAAATAAATAAATGCTAATGGGAATGAAAAACAAGCACATTTTCTTTCTTTCAATCAATATTCTACGTAACATATCCAGGCCAGTCATAGACAAGTGTAAGAGCAGAGAATTTGAAGCCTTCTAGTACAAGCATCTTCAACCATGGCAACTTTAAGACCCGTGGACTTCAACTCCCAGAATTCCTCAGCAAAGCTCACCAAGCAAAGCTAGCTGAGGAATTCTGGGAATTGAAGTCCACAGGTCTTAAAGTTGCCAAGGTTGGAGATCTCTGCTCTAAAATGCCTGATGAGAGTGAGGGATGTTAAAGGCCTTAGGTCCAGAGGTATTCAGAGGTTCTGACCAGTTCTGGAGAACCAGTACTGGAAATTTTGAGTAGTTTGGAGAACCGGCAAATGCCACCTCTGACTGGCCCCGCCCCCATGTATTCTCTGCCTCCCGAGTCCTAGTGCCAGGATCCTGGCAGTTCCTCCAATTAAATCATGAGCCTGGAGCCACACTCCCAAAACTACAAAGGATTTATTAGAAGTTAACATTCTGGCATTTCCCTGGGTGAAACCAACTCTGAGACATGAAATTCACTGTCACCCTTGATCCTGCTTCCCCCGCCCCCCACCCCTCTGGGTGTATCATCCAATGAAACACATCCATAGCCAAGAGTCGTCATTTATGCTGTCCAATTAGATTTTTGTGTGGTAGAAGCTTCAATCATCTAATCAGTCTCTGAAGAAAATATGAATGGAATGTACTTTCGATTCCACACTGCTGCCCGCTCTTTGAAGCTCCCCCGCTTCTTTCTGTTGACAACTATAAAACATGCATACAAACTGTTTTATGAGTTGACACCTAGCTGATTGGCTGGGTCTTCTTTTGTTGCCTTGCACAGGAGAGTGGAGCTGGAAAGCAGATTAGTGGGATGGGGAGGGAATGGGATTTTGCAGTAACCTTCCCCCAAGAGTGGGATGGGAATGGAGATTTTACAGTATCCTTCTCTGCCACGCCCACCAATCCATACCCATAGAACTGGTAGTAAAATTTTTTGAATCCCACCACTGTTTAGGTCAGCCACATCTGGAAAGCCAGAGACTGGTTAATTGTTCTCATTGTTAGGAAATTTCTCCTAAATTGGATCTCCCGTTAATGATCTTCCACCCATTACTTCTTGTCCTGCTCTCAGGTGCTTTGGAGAATAGGTGGATCAACTCTATCTTCTCTGTGAAAGCTCTTCAAGTACTGGAAGACTGCTATCATAGACTCCCTGGGCCTAGACTAGACTTCCAGAGCTCAGTTGCTTCTTTGCTGTATTTTTTAGTGAGAGATCTTATGTACCAGTAAGGCTCGCCAATGGGTTGCGCTGATAGGAGCAACAGGCTAACAATGATTGATGCCAGGCAGCTCCACAAGGAGTAGGGGAATCACCATTTACATTTCCCTCAATATACCTTCAATCAGAGTACCTGCCATTTAAATTCCCCATGCGGCAATGCCACATCAAGGATTTTTCCAGTACATTTAAATGATGTGTTGTTGCATTACTGCCACTTAGCAGAATGCTGCAGGGAGGTTGGAGGGTGAGATAGTGGGAAATCCAGCAGAGACTGTTGAAATGCCTTAGGTAAATGGTACTTGACATAAAGAAACCTGCCATATGATAGAAGCACTTCTTGTATTGCTTATATTCAGATAAAAGAAGAAGAAGAAGAAGAAAACCAAGAAGGAATCCAATGTGCTTGTGTCATTTGGTCATTTCCTGTGAACTCCAAATCTCTCCTGACTCCTGCTATCTGTGAGGAAGGGGGTGATGTTTCACAGTTCACATTACTTATTTTCATTGCTCTCCAAAAATGTCACAGACACGTTACTTAGAATAAAGTACTCCTTTATCTGAATAAGCCACTGAATAAGTACAGCCAAGTTATACTACGTGATGCAATACGGTATGTAATAAAATATAAGTGGCAAGCCAGAAGGTGAAGGCAAATGCAATCTGCACATTAAATTATACACACCAGTCATTAAACTTAATTTGTAAACTATTTAAGCCCTCTTGGAGAACATGAAGGATAATAATTTCTCCCTTTTTATTTTTGGAGGGATACTTTGATTCTTACTGGCAAATCACTTTTTTATGCACAAAATATTGGCTGATATAACATTCTCCTCCCCCCCCCCCCAAAAAAAAATATCTTAGTGTAAATTTAATAGTGCAGTTTTCAAAATGGCCTAATTAACATTTTGCAAAAAAGGTACTTTAGATATTAGTATTTTGTACCCAAGGGATTCAGTAATATGTTCCCTTAGATCTTTTTTATATATATATAAATAGCAAACTTTGCAAAGATATTTTTTGTGAGACCCATGGGGAGTCCTTTGGTCAAGGGAGCTGGTTTGGAAATTAAAAAATCATTAAGACTTTCACTTTTATTTCACCTTTGGAAGATGCAGTCATAATGACACAGTTGGAATAAAAATAGAGGGAAGTCATATAAGGCTTTTTACAACAGTTCTACATTACTTCATTGCAAGGACCCCCAATGGTCAGGGAAGCTAACTTGTAAGATACAAATTAGTATATTAAGCAGAGACCAAAAGAACTTCTCTTCTGTACAAATATTGTGGGAGTTAGGCTGTAAAAGCTTGTTGAATTTACTAGGTAAATGACCAGAAATGCTAACTGCAAATGTTGCATTGGTTCATATCAAGATCATGTGAAGATCACGTGAGTTGATAATACTGCTTTACACTGCATTGGTGAGACCACATTTGAAATGCTGTATCAAGTTCTGGTTACAACACTCCAAAAATGTTGGTTACAACACTCCAAAAATGACATTGATACAAAAAGTGCAGAGGAGAACAACAAAGATGATAAAAGGCCTAGAAGCTAAACTGTACAATGGATGTTTGAGGGAACTTGCTATTGTCTAGTCAAATAAGGAGAAGGACTAGGGGTGATATGATAGCAGTCTTCCATTACTTCGGGGTCTGTCATATTTCCCAAAGCACCTGAAGGCAGGTCAGGAAGTAATGGGTAGACTATAAAAGAGAGATCCAACCTATAGAACTGCAGAGAAATAGAAGAACACTTATAAAAAGAAGAACACTGACATCCCCTAAAGTCTGCTGAAGATGTTACCCAATCTGGTAATGAAACATTTGGAAACCAACCCACAAGCTCGGAGAACAAATCTTCACATTCATCTTATATCCAAACTACAGATATTTGCCATTATATTGCAGTAGAGAGAAATTTTCTGATAGTGACAATTTCCTGATAGCCATCAATGGAATGGCTTGCCTCCATAAGATGTGAGTTGTGAGTTCAATCACTGGAGGGTTTCAAGAAGAGATTGGACAGCCATTTGTCTGGAATGGCATAGGACAGGGGTGTCAAACTCAATTTCATTGAGGGCCACTTCAGGGTTATGTTTGACCTCAGGGGGGGTGAGTGGGCGTGACCAGCTCGACGACCTGTAGCCTGTGCACCATCTTCCCAGCTGTTTTCACTGGCAGAGGGCTGCAGGAGGCCATCACAGCAAAAGTAAGAGCTTGGGCGGGCCCTCCCGACCTCCATTTTTATTGGCAGAGGCACTGCGGGCCAGTCCTTCACTGTTTCCAGGGCAGCCCACAGGCCAGATCTAAGCACCCTGTGGGCTGGTCTGACCTACAGGCTTTGAGTTTGACACCCCTGGTATGGGGTGTTCTAATTGAGCAGGTGGTTAGACTATAAGACCTCCAGGATCCCTTCCAAACTATGTTATAGAATAATCCTACATTAGGATTTTGAAATCCTAATTCTTTATTGGGATGGCAAAAAATTGCTCTTGGGAAATTATGAATAATGTAGACCTGCCAAGCAAAAATATACAATATAAGGATTTCCAAAATATCATTAGCTAGGCTTTCTCTCTATTTCTCTCCACATTTTAAATTAGAATTCCTTGGAAACTTTTAAGAGATTCATGGGGCCATTCTAGGATTTAGGGACTGCACATGGTCTCAGCGAGACTATTGGTAAATACTTTTTCATTCCCCGGAGACAGTCAGGTAGAAAAAGGAGAGCTTCTAAACAAACAGAATAGTTTTATTCAACAGACTTAATGAAAGTTTTTGATTGTTTTTTTTTACTATAACATTTGCACAAAGGATGAAATAATGATCCTGTTTTAGCATAGTAATTAGTGTAAAGAGTATTGGATTATTTCATCCTTTGAATAGGTAGTATAAAACAACTTCACACCCTATTCCTTCCAAATGGAGATACAGATTATATTAATAAAATTACTTTTATTTTTTCCTGATGTAAACAAGCTACTTCCTTGGATGGCTAATAACATTTAATGGTTGTTAAAGGTATTGTTTGAATTCACTACTTATTTGAAAAGATGTTTTTGATCAGGTTGCTATGGAAAGTATTTATCATAATTAAAATAAAGTAAGTATGATATAAAGATAACTGAGAGCAGATACTTTCTTAAAATAATATCATAATATTCCTGATCTTGGTCTACTATTTTAACATTACAGCAGTCAGGCCTTCAGATTGTTGGTTCTGAAAGACTAGTTAAATATGTAATTCTGGATTAATTCTAGATTGAGTACAGATAAATCTTTCCTTTGTGTTTCTGCTGAATAGCTGTTAAAGATTTAGGATCTCAAAGCTGTTTCCACAAACATAAAGCATAGAATAACAGAGTTATTAGTTGGTTAGTTTCCATCCATTGCTTCTTGTCTTGTCTTCTGAGTGGGCTAGACTAGAAGACCTCCATAATCCCTTCTAGCTCTATTCTGATTCTGCTTGACTCAACTTTTTCCTAATTTGGGGAATGGACCCCTAACACTGTGATTATGTGACATGCGTACATTCTCATTATGCAAGTCCACAAAGGATGGATTTAAACATATGAGATCAACAATAGTAGGGAGTCATGTAAGTCCGCCACTTAAGATTATTAAACTGCACTATATAACTCTGTTAAAATCAATAATAGAACCTTTCATCAGTCTGAAACATAGCAACCCTGCCAAGATGATGGAACTTCTGGAAGCTGAGCATTTCTAGACAGGCTCTTCTAGCAATTCTAGAAGACCTAAAAATCTTCTTTAATCTAATTACAGGATGAGAGCTTACATGGAGAAGGTTCTAGCAGCTCCAATACAGTGTTTCTCAACCTTGGTAATTTAAAGATGTGTGGATTTCAACTCCCAGAATTTCCCAGCCAGCATCTTAAAGTTAGCAAGGCTGAAAAACACTCTCTAATAGAAGATTTGGTAAGGGAGCAGATAGAGGCATGCATTCCTGTTTCTGCTCTTACATAATGGCATTTTTGATACCATTAATCATAGCATTCTGCTTGACTACTTCAGGTGTTGGGAACATAGCTTTGTTGTGGTTCTACTCCTGTCTCAAGGGCAGCCGAGCTCTTACTGCAAAGTCATGTTCTCTTCAGCAGCCATGTCCTTGGAAAAACTTGGCAGTTACAGCAGAAAGTAGCAGCCAGTTGGGATATTTTCAAGGAAGAATGTGTCACCTGTTCTAGAAACTACTGGATTTTCCCTGGGAAGATGGCATACAATGACTGTTCCAGAAGATGCATCTGTGCCTGAAGTTTTTCCTGATTATCGCTATGATTAAACACTATGATTATCATGTGTTTTTTCCCCAAATAAAAGCAAGATGAATTGCAGCAGGAACCAGACAGTGAGATTGAAAGGACTTTATGAGATGAGAAGAGAAGAGAATAGTAGAGTAGATAAAAGAAGAGTAGAATAGAATAGAGTAGAGTAGAGTAGAGTAGAGTAGAGTAGAGAAGAGAAGAGAAGAGAAGAGAAGAGAAGAGAAGAGAAGAGAAGAGAAGAGAAGAGAAGAGAA
>NW_020769317.1:25847228-25857405 GCF_900518735.1 Pseudonaja textilis
AGAGCAAGGGAGAAATATCACCATGCAAAAGATTTTCAAATGGGTTCCAATCGTAAAACCATAAAAGTGATTATGCTAGTGTATTTCTTCCACCCAGAGGAAAAACCAGTGAACCAGAAAAACTTTCAGTCAAAAGGAAGGAAAAAATTGTAATTAACAAATGAATGTCTTCTTGGGCGCAAATTAAGATAGATGCTTGCAATCGTAAAAGTCAAGTTCATTAATAGCAGTCTTTAGAGACAGGATGTATTATATAGACAGGATTATTTTAATAGCTGGGTAATCTGAAAAGTGTGGTCCTAGCTGCATGCAAAAATAAAATAAAATAAAATAAACCCACATTACTATTTCTCATCCTGACCAAGGATGCTCATTCCTAAGTAGGCTTAGCCTTGATAGACTCTTTTGGAATTCCTTTGAAGGTAACTTATGTGGAAATCTGAGTTGGTGGACTGGAGACAGGTCAATAATCCCAGAGTGGCCAGTAGAAGAATTCTGTCCAAGACTGACAAACTGATCCAACTAACAGAGCAAGGCAGGAGATAGGAGTTTTGGAGGCTACTACCTCCATCTGAATTGGTTACTGGAAAACAAACAAACAAACAATGCTTTGCCTGTTTTCAGCAATGATACTCAAGAACAACAGAGAACAAATCACCAATAGAAAATTTACCACCCAGGGTGTTCTTGAAAGAGACTGCATTTTGAGATCAGAAAAATAAATAAAACAACCACTCTATTACTGCTGATACTTTTTTTTAGCTGCCAAATAATGCTGTTATTTTCCTCCCATCTGAAGCCTCTTTTCAGTTTATCCCCATGTAGTGCAATTGTTATTTCCCTACAGGGCTTTGAAAAGAAAACAAAAAGCAAACAAACAAGAGGTAGTCAATTGATAGCACCTAGTAAAGCACTACCAATTACAAAACAAGATAATAAAAGCCCTGCTGGATGAGTCCTTTAAATACCTTAATCCAGCATTTTGTTTCTAATAGCCGTCAATCTGATGTCTCTGGGATATTTACAAACAGGACATTGAGACCTTTTCCTGCCAGCATTCTCGTGCAACTGATATTGGAAGCAGATTATCCTTAAAACGCTAGGAAGCACAGAAGATTTTGTGTGATTTCCAGTTTGAAAAATGGAGATAAAAATGAAACCAGAAGTTTTCCTTTTGGGCCTAATGGAAAAAGAACTGGAGAAAAAAAATGGAACTTTGTCACTATATATGTTGACAGCAGCAAGACTATTTTATGCACAAGAATGGAAGGATACTTCAATACCAGGCATGTTGCAGAAGTTGATGGAGTGGGCAGAAATGGCAAAACTGACTATTTTGATCACAGAAAAGAACTTAAGTACTTTTGTTTCCACATGAAGACCGCTTCTGAACTTCATGCTTGAACTGGAAAAGAATGAAACATTGATTTGGGGTTTCACTGTGTACATTGATAGATCTTTACAGAATAGCTGATTCATATTATTGTGAAAAAGCGCAAAGTTGTGATTTGATGTTAGTGCCTTATTTTATTGCAACACAGAGAGTCGGAAGTCAATGTTTCCTTTTATTTTTTCTTATCCTTCCTCACTTTTCTTCCCCTTTTTCCTCCCCTTTGCTTTTCTATTTACTCTTGTATTTTACAATATTTTATAACTCAATAAAATGTTAAACTAGAAAAAAAAACCTCTAGGAAGCACGGAATCTTTCAGAGTGCTAACTCTTGATAAACTCTTGGTCACTGTGAATTTATCGAAGCCCCTCCTAAAGCCACCCAAGTTAGTGGCTGTCATCCCCTCTTATAGTAATGGATTTTATGGGTTGACCATCTGCTGTGTGAAGAAGTCAGGTTGCCATCCTATCAATCAGCTTCCTTGGAGAACTCCTATTCCTGGGTTTTTGTGAGAGAGAGATGAATTCTCCAGTTGTTATAAATGAAGGCAAGTATATGTGTCCAGGATAATGTTGCTGGATGGAATCTAAGTTGTCATTGGGACCAGAGATTTAGTCTTCCAAGTTTTCAGACTTGGATTGGAGCACATCCTCAGGAACTTCTCTCTTTAGGCATGTGAGAGAAAGACCTTCCCTGATGGTGGGCGCCATCACAAGTCCAAAAACTTGGAAGACTAAAACTCTGGTCCCAGTGACCGACTCAGATTGGATCGTGAAGCTTCAGTGGTTCTCAAGAATGTTGAATAATTTTTAACTTCTCCTCAATTTTCAAACAAGAAGTACCAGTTCATTTCCATCCAGGGAGTGTAGAATTGGAATTATCTATGCAACTATTTTACAATTTGTTGTATTGCACATAACTTTAATGAGTTGGTGACTCAATAAATTTGCTATTTAGGCAACATGCAAGGAAATTTTGATGGGAGAAAAAGACAGTGCTGGTCATTTGATACAGATTTGTTTGCTGGGTACTTGGATTAATTAGCATTTTATGTGTTTAATTCTGTAATATTTCCAAGCAGGGACCAGCGTAAACAAACCAACCAGACAGTCTACAATGTAACAGAGAGATTCCAGGGAGAAAACAAACATGTAACAACAAACCCACTACATAGTTATCTGTAGTTCATTACTTCTTTCCCAAATAACTTCTAATAAACCAAGATGTCAATGCCAAAATAATTTCTTCTATCTGTAGAGAGCATCTTACATCACTATGTAAATTAACTATGTGAATATTATGTCACCATTCGTGGCAGTTCCAAGAAGGTCAACATTGTAGCTTCTAGGTGAGTTAGTATTTAAGTGTCCTCCATTTTTCACACTATTGCTTTTTACTCCCGCTTTTCTTTTCTTTAGGGGCAGGGGATGATAATTGCTGTTGAGTGCAAGTTGTGATATATGTAGAAGATGCCAAATTTAATCTCTGATAGTGCCAGAAAAAAATGCCTGGAACTCTGGAGAATTGTGGTCTATTAGAAAGAACAAAATAATCCTTTCCATCATTGAGTAGGATGGCCAGTGCTCTGACTTAGTATATATACTCCTATATTGTGAGAAGTTAACCACACTTCATCGGCTTCCTTAGAAAATTAGTGGGGAGTTATATTTCACAAAGAAAGGAATATTTTTTTTAAAAATAAAGAAGATAATTGAATTAAAATAAACTTTTGCATATGATATTCAGCAGAGAAAATATTGCTATCCAATCCTTAGGAAAAACTGATTTCTAAGTTAATGCACTCGCATTGAAGCTCTACTTTCTGGCTGCATCCAGTCCAATTTCTATTCTAGTAACATAAATTGAAGCTGATAATGTTATTATTTCACTGAGAAACATAACACAGAAGTAAGTTCCCCAGATAAATAATGCTGCATTAGTAAGTACACTTGCAAAATGTCCTCTGTTGGACCCCATCCTCATTTTCAAGTGAACCTTCAAAGGCTTACAAGACAGCTACAGAAATAGATGCTAGCAATAGAGTTTTAATTATGCTTATTTAATTAGATTTAGGCACCATGCAATCTAGATCTGGAATGTATAATTTTAAGTTCCAGAATACTTATGGTTTAAGACTAATTCCAGGATGTTTTGAGGACATTAAAATATTAGTTCTTGGAGCTATTACGTAGTGCTGTTAAAAGCACAGAATGGCTAGATGAACAGATGGATAGATGGACATACATTACCAAGGGGAAATATTATTTTCTAAAGAAAGATGGAAATAGCAAAAAAAGGAAGAAAGTTCAGAAGGGAGTGGAATGTAAAAATTGCTCAAAGGAGAAAGATGTATGTTTTCTGCTTGTTTTATTATTCACTCTCCCAAGCCTCTCAAGAAACCTTACATTCATACAAGGTAGTATAACTGGCTCAAGGAAAGAACAGAAATGATCCAGTGGAATAGTCTCTAATTTCAAAGGTAGGTGATAGTTATGGTTGATAGTGCAGTGATATCACAAAGAGGCAAGAAGAAGCAAAGCCAGAATCTTTCTCTGGAGATAATAGGGGCTGTTGCATTGGTTATTTATGTAACAAGTTTACAACTCTTGTTTTCCAAAAGTCACAGGAAAAAAAGGAAGCTGCATGTGACCCTGGACTTTGGGCTGATCAACATTTTTTACTGAATAAGGGGAAAAAAACATTTTCAGAGTTTTTTTGAAATCAGTATTGCACAGGTAGTCCTCGACTTTTGACCACAATTGAGCCCAAAATTTCTGTTCCTAAATAAGACAGTTGTTAAGTGAGTTTTGCCTCATTTTACAACATTTCTTGACACAGTTGTTAAGTGAATCACTGCAGTTGATAAGTTTTTCTCACTCACTTTAAAAATGCTAATCTTGTCATCTGATAAGAAAACATATATAATGTCCAGAGGGGGCATTCAGTAGGCTCTCACCAGTTCTGGAGAATGGGTAGCGGAAATTTTGAATAATTCAGAGAACCGCCAAATACCACTTCTGACTGGAGATTTTACAGTATCCTCCCCCTGCCACACCCACCAAGTCACACCCACAGAACTGGTAGTAAAAAAATTTGAATCTCACCACTGTTAACATCTCTATATAAGAATGACCAAATAACTGATTCACTAAAGTAATTGTATTGTCTCTCTGTTTATATTCTTGACTAAACAATATTTTAAAGACTCTTGAGAGTAAAATTGGGAGGAACGTGAATATTTTGCAAAATGATTGAAATAAATGTAACATGAGAGATATAACTCTTTATATTTAATAGATTTCAGGATATATTTTTTAACTTAATGGCAATGTTATGTTAAAAAACACATTCTGAATAAGAAAAATATTCAGGATAGCAACATGGATATTTAAATATAGCAGAGACAGTTTATGTAATATAATACAAAAATTTAAAACAGAACAAAATATTTTTTATTGGGCGAGGGAAAGAAGAAGTAAAATATTACTTTATTGGAGGTAAAGAGACTAAATACTCTTGTAAACATTCAAGGAAAGTGAGTAGTTTGCAAAGAATCTATAGTCAAAACAACATTAAGTAAAATAACTTTTTTTATTTGAATAATTCTAGGTTTCTTTTTCTTAACAATGGTGATGTTGAAAATAAAATAAAACATTCTTAAATAGAAAAGATTCAGGATAGCAACATGGAAATTTACTGCAGAAAGAGTTTATATAATAAAAGATACAAAATATGGAACAGAACAAAAGTATTTATTGAGTAACGGAAAGTAGAAGTGAAATTATTAATTCATTGGAGATCACTAGGATTTAAACTATTTTTATATGATGCAGAGGTTTTTAAAAAACAAAACTTGATCATGAAACTATCAATATGCAACTTGTGGCTTGTTAATACACAAGTCATGATTGAATTGGCCTTCCTTCATAGCAGAGGTTTGGAAAGTAGTCAATTTGTAAAATCTGTTCCAAGAAGAGTTGCTAAATTATGGGTTTCTTAGCCAACTACAAAGATATATTGAATTATTAATTAGATACAGAGTATGGTAGCACTTCAACGCTAATTTTATTAGGGCATAAGATGTTCTGATTCACAACTTGCTTCTTTTCATTAAAATATTAATGAAACAGAAAAAAACTAATGCTGGAAAAAAAATCACCGTTGCTTCAGTAAGTGAATTATTGCCTCACCGATCCCCTAGTACAGTCTAAGAGCATTGACAACAGATGCTTATAAAGCATCTAATGCTGATTTGGTAGACCTTATATTATCCTAAAACTTTTGACAAGCCACTACTGATAATCCACATTTACCGACTGCCTTATTAAATGATCATTTGCAGTTATGAAGTTGATGAAAAAAAACTTTTATGACCAGACTTTGCATTTATGACCTTCACAGCTCTGTAAGGTAAAGAAAGCTGAAGTAAGAGCAGTGGCATGGTTATGGTTTCATTTAGCAACCATTTTACTTAATGTTTAGGTTGCTGGTCCAACTTTTGGTTGCTAAATGAGATGTTGTAATTTGTTGAGAAAGACAGAATAAATCCACATTCTTATGCTGCATTTGTGTGGTAGATTCTTTCAAGGTTTTCTATTGGGACAGCACTTTGTTTTATTATTCTTGAATTCTTCTCATCTGATTAGGGCCCTTCCTTGAAAATTAGGGGATGGTTTTAGAGAGTGTACCCAATGGGGTAGTGAAAACAGTGGTGGGATTCAAAAATTTTTACTACCAGTTCTGTGGGCATGGCTTGGTGGGCATGGCAGGGGAAGGATATTCTAAAATCTCCATTCCCTCCCCACTCCAGGGGAAGGATACTGTAAAATCCCCATTCCCTCCCCACCCCACTAACCTGCTTTCCAGCTCTATTCTCCTGTGCAGGGCAACAAAAGAAGACCCAGCCAATAAGCTGGGACTTGGGAGGCAGAGAATAGATGGGGGCAAGGCCAGTCAGAGGTGGTATTTGCCAATTCTCCAAATTACTCAAAATTTCCACTACCTGTTCTCCAGAACTGGTCAGAACCTCCTGAATAACACCTCTGACTGGAAAGTAATACAAAAAAGCCTAATCTAATCTTCCAGTTTCCTCACTTTGCATGATATTCTGCTGACTGCAAAGTAGCATCTAACATACTGTTAACATAGGTTCCATAGGAAAAGTCTTTTACTGGATACAGTAGTAAAGTAGTAGAAGCTTGCATGGAATATCTACTGATTTTTTTTTTCTTTACTTCATCACTTTTGATCTGTTTCTTCTTCCATGAAAAACTTATCTGTTTAACCTTCTCTTTACATTCTTTTCCAGAAAAGCCACAAGTCTTGGTTCATTGAGGATATAACTCATGCTGTCTTGGTGAAAGTTTGCACTACCTTCTTCATGCTGTGATGAATTCATAACATTCCATTTTTTTGTTCAACTCTTAAATTCCTATTTGCATCCAGGAAATCAAAAGCTTTCTTACAGAAGTCCCTGATTTGACAAATACCACTGGTTTAGCAGCAGACAAATCAGCAGAGCTGGCAATCAAAATTCAACCACAGGTTGCATCTAAAAGCCAGGAAAGGTGACCCACAGAAATTGGATGAACAGGAAAGAGAAAACACAATGACACTTGTGGCAGAGTTAAGTAGCTGCTTAGAATTATTCAGAGAGCAAGCAGTACCCAGACAGAATAAAACAAATAAATGACAGTCTAAGAAAAAAAGAAAGTTGAGCATAAATCAAGACTATTAAAAAGTTAAAAAAATTGAAATAAAGTTCAAGCAACTTCAAATCACAGGTTGATCTACTTCTTTGACTGCTACAGCAGACTTTCGCAAAATTCCTCACTCCTTGGAAATAGACTTTACTCAAAACTTTCTTATTTAAGTTATCCTGACCTGTGGGGTGTGATTTGCTCATTCCTACATTTATGCCGCTAGATGCACATCCACCTAATAACTCTTGTGGGGGCACTAACATTTTGAAGGATTAAAATGTTATAGGATCAGACGAACATAGTATGACCCAACAGCTTTACTGTTACTTGGCCTACCAAATTGTTTTCACTTCTGGGCGGGGGAGATTTGTTTCCCATTTCTTGCTGACAATAGATTTTTAATATAAATGACCACAACAGGTCTGATCTTGATAAAATCTCTGCTGATCTGTTTTTTTTTAAATGGCTATTTATAAGGAAAAATACATAAATTAATGATGTATTTCAAAAATATTTGGTAGGTAATTTTTTACAATCTGCTGATTATAGAATGAAGAAACCTAACCCTTGAAAGCTAAGGATATTTCTCTTCTGAACAGGAAGATATGGTATGTAAACTGCATCAAAATTTATTTTTCTCAGGAACGGAAGAATGTTGTTCCTCCAGGTATTATTGGCTTGAATTCCTACCAGATGCAGCCAATATGGGCGATTGTCTGGAACAATGGAAAATTAACCTGCAGAGAGACCACTGAACATCTGGAAGACCTGCATAAAGCAAAGTGCTATTTCTTCACTTGAGTTAAATAAAGAGAACAATGCAATGCAAGTCTAGCTTTGAAAAAGCCAGGTGCTCCACTGCTAACATCTCCCATCGAAGTGTTCCTTTGGTTAAGTTCTTTATTGAAGTCGTTGAGAAAAGTGCCATCTACATGTGCATAAAAGGCAGCTGAGGACCCTTGAAGTGAATGATGTTTTGATGTGGCTTAATAAACACCATGTGCCTTAATGCTTGATGGAGCAACCTTGGAGGATACCTTGATGACGGTTTTGATTATCGCAATCTGGCTCTTTCATATTGTTGACTGGGCCCCTGAAGACACACCATATGTGCAGATGGCTCCTCTAGCCTCAGGTACTTGCAGAGTCAAGGATTCCGAATCATAGAAGGTCACCAGAAAAAGCCCCCAAGATCCTGAGTCGTCCAAGAACATGCAGTGTTTTTAGGGAAATGCCCAGGGATGGGCTTCAAAATTTTTAGCAAAGGGTTCTCTGCCTGATCGCTGGATGGGTGTGGCCATGGTGGTTGTGGCCTAGTCACCTCCTGCACCATAGTGGTGAGCATTTTTGCCCTCCTTGGGCTCCAGAGGCTTTTGCTCGAGCCTCCAGGAGGACAAAAATGGCCTCCCCAGGCTCTGAAGGCTTTCTAGAAGCCGGAAACCAGCCCATTTTTGGCCTTCCCAAAGTTCCAAGAGGCCCATTTTTCACCCTCCTTGAGCCTCCATGTGTGCCCTCCACTTACCTGTGATCCAAAACAGGCTGTGTGGGGACTCCTGGGATGGGCAGGGAGGGTGTGTGTGGCAATTTGGGGGTTTGGGGGTTCTCCAAACTGCACAGAATTTTAGCTAGAGGCTCTCCTGAACCCCTGCAAACCCCCAGCAGCCCACCCTTGGAATCACCCAAAAGAACATCTTTAGCTATTTCTAACAATTTTTACTTCCTTTTATCTTATCTATGGTGCACCAGCCTTTCTGGTTAACTTCCTTATCTAATGTGTGCCAGCTTTGCTGGGTAGTTTGCTTATGTAATCAAATGGTATAAGTATAAGGATTTCGTGAAATTCATTCCTGTGTTTAAAAGGGGGCTTTGTTCCACTGAATAAACACATAATCTTAAAGGCAATCTCTGGTTCTTTTGTGTATTTTTACCAAGCCATGCCTCAAATCCGGCACGATATTTCAAAGGTAGATTGGGCTAAGAGGGAGAATATCTGATTGAAGTTCATCTCAGCAGTTTCCATGCTTGAGAATGGACATGAACCTAGGCTTCCCTCATCCTAATTTAACATTTAAGCCACCATGCTAATCTTAATCAAAAATACTTTTGCTTATAGCAATTCTATAAAGTATGTAAGGGGAGCTTAGAAGGCAGATTGCCACATAAATATCCTGGAGAACCAGAATATCACATCTCCTCAGTTCAATCATAGTACCAATACATTTTGTGTGGCTTAAAGTACCATGATGGCAATGTAAAAGAATGGAGGAATGGAGGTGGTTGGTGATGGTTGGCACACTAACAGAGAAGGCATTAATATTCCAGTATATGATACATTTGAAACATGTAGCATTAAGAACTACCTATAATCAGAAGTGATATTCAGCAGGTTCTGACCAGTTCTGGAGAACCATTAGCGGAAATTTTGAATAGTTCTGAATACAACCTCTGACTGGCTCCACCCTCATCTATTCTCCACCTCCCAAGTCCCAGCTGATCAACTAGGTCTTCTTTTGTTGCCCTACACAGGAGAACGGACCTGGAAAGCAGGTTAGAGGGGTGGAGAGGGAATGGAGATTTTGTATGTATCTTCCCCTGCCATGCCTACCAAGCCACACTCACCAAGCCATGCCCACAGAACAGGTAGTAAAAAAAATGGAATCCCACCACTACCTATAATACATGTCCAGACATAACCTAAGGATGTTAAGCGTACTAAAATGATTGTACCAACTTGCTTTTTAAAAAAATAAAATTGAGGACTTCAACTTTTTGATTTCAAGGGAGGATGTTCCATACAATGGCATATCTAGCAATGTATACCCATATATTACTGGCTATATCCTGGTGTTGGTAATATTGTAAAATTCAGTTATTTCAAAATCAGTGTAATTCTATAATGACAAAGTTATGCCATCTACAATTCAGCTGCTGTACTTTGTATCAGTTGCAACTTCTAGGTTATTTTTAATGGGTGTCCCAAGCATTGCATGCTACAATGGTAAATCTATATAGTTCATATAGATTTATATAGTTTATACCTTCCTTCCTTCCTTCCTTCCTTCCTTCCTTCCTTCCTTCCTTCCT